>JAPZPB010000438.1:0-32146 GCA_037952635.1 Bryoglossum gracile | reverse complement strand
CCCCCCTAGCGCTCGACTCGCGGGAATCAAAGAGGTAAGAAAGTAGGAAAAGAGACTTCGCAGTATCAGCATAAGGCAGGGGGGTCGAATGAATACACCAGAAGGGTTGCCAGAAATTTATGTCAAAGTCTAACTTTCTCATGTCTTGCAATGAAGTCTGTAGGTTAGCGAATGGGGGCCTATTTTGATGCATGCGTAAGGGACACATGTCGTGACTCGCGAGGTGGGTGTTGTTTCTGTGGGAGGTCTGTCTGGAGACTTCGCTACGAGAGAAAAGAGGCTTGAGTATGAAGATTGTAGCTTGTAGGTGAGAAGGAGCTTGGTGTAGGGGGACTTGCTAGTTGTTGGCTGTGCCTGGTGTTTGCATGACGGCGTAATTAGAATCAGGGATAGGTGAATGCAAGGAGAACGCAAGAAAGCAAGAATCACTACCACTAGCAGCGGCATATTCCATTAAGCTCTCTATAGAATACACAGCCACTGAAATAGATGCTCTCTAACCACCGCCGCTAATCACCCTACATCTACAAGTACAAACCCTCCGGCTCGCCCTCGCTCTTCGTCTTCAACACTCTCTCCCTCGCAGCTCTGAAATCCGCCATCTGAACACGCATTCTCCGCTCTCTCAAAGCCATCAACCCTGCCTCGGAGCAGATAGCCTTGATATCAGCACCGGATAGGTCATCCTTCTGGTTGATGAACTCCTCCAAATCAACATCTTCGTTCAAGGACATCTTGGAGGTGTGAAGGGTGAAGATCTTGCGCTTGGTGACTTGATCGGGGTTCTCGAAGAGGATTTTACGGTCAATACGGCCGGGTCGGATGAGTGCAGGGTCAAGGGTTTCGATTTTGTTGGTGGCCATGATGACTTTAACGTCTCCGCGATCATCGAATCCATCAAGTTGGTTGAGGAGTTCAAGCATAGTTCTTTGAACTTCTCGCTCTCCACCGGAAGTAGATTCGTATCGCTTTGTACCAATGGCGTCGATTTCATCGATGAAGACAATGGATGGGGCGTTCTCGGCAGCAACCTGAAATATGGTTAGTTCATAATGTTAAAATGAGTGGGGGGTTATCTTACCTGGAAGAGTTGTCTGACGAGCCGAGGCCCATCACCCAAATACTTCTGAATCAACTCACTACCAACGATACGCAAGAAAGTTGCACTTGTTTGGTTTGCAACAGCCTTCGCCAGTAACGTCTTACCAGTACCAGGCGCACCATAGAGAATAACACCCTTCGGTGGCTTGATGCCCATTTCCTCGTACAGCTCAGGGTGCAGAAGTGGTATTTCCACTGACTCTCGAACCTCTTGAATTTGAGTTTCCAAACCACCGATATCAGCATACGATTCTGTAGGGGCCTTGTCTAGTTTCATGACAGTCACTAATGGATCAGCATCATCAGTGAGAACACCAACGATGGAGACCGATTTATGATGAAGTAAAACGCTCGCGCCGGGTTCCAAGAGATCCTTGTCCACGAACGACATGATGGAGACATAGTACTCAGGGCCAGTCGTGCTGGAAACGATAGCATGGTCATCATCAATCATTTCTTCCAAGGTTCCAACCCCCATCGGGCTACCTCTCATATCATCGACTCGTCCACGTTCATCAGCATTTCTATCCCCAGCCTCAGGATCACCACCAGCCGTAGCAGGTAGAGCGCCCTCCTTCACAGCTTTCGCCTTGCGTAAACGTTCCTGGTTCTCAACATATTCCTCCTCGAGTAGTAAGTGATCATGAATTCGTTGCATTCGGAGATATCTAAGCTTGCATCGAGAGGTAGGATAGACAGAAGGGAGTTTGGCAGATGCATTCGGTCCAGCAGCCTTGCGCTTCTTGCGGCCGATTCTAGTTGTAGGTCTTGGGGGTGGTTCATACTTGGGCTTCTCCTTCTATTAATCAAAGAATTAGTACGCAAGCCCCCAGATCGATCCAGAATAGAGTTATTTACCTTCTTCTCCTTCTCATCCTTGTTGTCTCCACCTTGTCCTCCAGGACCTCCCAAACCAGACTGTTGATTACCCTTTGAACTGTCAATATTGCCTCTGTGCATGTGTCAACAAGATTTGCAGCAGCTTACCATGTTGCTTGCAGCGGTTACTAAACACTTCAAATAGCAAGATCAGGGGAATCAAAGATCGAAGAAAGACCTGTTTGGTCTTATCGATGATGTAGTTGTTGCGTGATGAAAGCTGAAGGTCGTTTGTGTTAGAGCTTCAACGTAGAGCTCAGAACCAACTCAGGCGACAGGAAACGCGAAGCCATTTAGCGTTGTGGCCTGAGAATTTTCTTCTATAACCTTATATATAAGGCTAGAATAAGGAACTCGGCAAAGCAATAATCCGCCCCGACTTACTCAGCTGCGAGTTAATCCTGTTCCAAGACGGTCCGTGCAGCTCAGGGGTCTCAGGACAGACAAAGAGAGTGGAACTCGACCGATTTCAGACTACTGGAACCACGTACTATACAAAAGTGCCTTCAGAGAGTGTGCTCCTGCCAACATTCTGTGAGACTCGCGAAGTCAACGAGGACAAGTAAAGCTAAACTTTCCTCTTGAGCCCAGAACCACAGCCCATTTTTTTTCTACTGGTATTGCCTTATCACCAAACAGTTCGTTGAGACACCGAGTACCCCGCCTGCGCCTGACAACATACCTAGTGATAGGTAAGGCTCTCTTCCCGACGTCTGTGAGCACGCCCAATTACTGTAGCCCTTGCTCTAGCTTCTATAGAATGTCATGGTAGCCTGATCATGAATTTACACTGATTGCCTGAACAGTCTGAGCAACCATCCTGCTAACGCCTGCAGATTATCACCCCGCCCCTCGAAAACCATCTTCAGAACTTGAAGTGTTGCTTTCGAATATTGGTGAATCTTCTAGCAATCTATTTACCTACAGGCGTCAACTTTGACCATCGCGTTCTCAGCAAAACCGCCTGTTTCCACAACCGCCACCGAGTCTAAAACCCTTCAACCATGGCTTCCAACCGTCTCCGCAGAATTGCCAAGGAGCTTGCAGATATTCAGAGCGATACAGAATCTCGAATACTTGCAGAGGCAGCAGATGGCGGTGCAGACATATCACATCTCAGAGCCTCGTTTCCTGGGCCACCAGATACGCCATATGAAGGAGGTACCTACATTGTCGAGATCAAGATTCCCCAAGAATATCCTTTCAAGCCACCGCAGATGTCCTTTAAGACAAAGCTGTGGCATCCAAATGTCAGCAGTCAGACTGTATGTATCTTTACCATAGACCGACGACCATATTCTAACGAGGCTAGGGAGCTATCTGTCTCGACACATTAGGCACAGCCTGGTCACCTGTCCTCACAATCAAATCTGCTCTTCTCTCCTTACAATCACTCCTCAGCACACCCGAGCCGAAAGACCCGCAAGATGCAGAGGTAGCCGGTATGCTTATGAGAGACCCCAAGAAATTCCAAGAGGTAGCACGAGAATGGGCAATAAAATATGCTGGAGCTCCAAAGTCAACAGCCTGGGAAACCAACGCTGCTCAGAAGCCCTCACAATCAAAGCCCAAATCCGCCAAAACACTTTCTCCGGAGGAAGAACAGAGACAACAAATGCTTAGGTATGGATACCATTGTCTCCAAGTTCGGGCATGCTGACTTTAAAACAGATACCAAGGCTATAACAAGGACTTGATCGACCGCTTTGTTAACATGGGTTTTGACATTGACCGCGTCGTTGAGGCATTCGTGTTCGTTAGCATTGATAAGAATTCTGGAGAGGACTATGAGCTTGAGGAAGCTTACATGGGAGATATTACTGCTAGACTTCTAGGAGAGCCCTAGACTAGACATGATGCCATGAGGGGCAGGAGCATGGGGAAGGCCGGTACGAGAAAATTGACGACCTGGGCGACATTGATGAAATGAGTGGAGGCCTGCATGGATATGGAGTCACAGACGACCTGCGTTTATATTGTGTTTCTAGCGAGGGGTAAATGTGGGCATAGGCGCCCAGTGGGTCGGTTTTCGCAAGCAAAGGTAGAGCCTTGATAGCCTATTTCACAGCCAATCAAGCTATTTTCCCGAACCTACCTCTGTGATCTACATGTGACGTAGTGATCTGCTTTTCCTTATGAGACTTTCAATTGAGAGCTTTCATCTTGGGAAGTCTCACACATCTTAGCCTGAATTGTCAGGACAGAAGCCTATCTTCTACGGGGCCGCCACCGGAATACCGCAAGAGCAATGGCGCTGTTCCTGTCTTGTTGCGCATTCACAAATGCTGATTGGTGACGTTTTATACTGTTCCACATTCAGGTTACACAGTTGCCAGTCGTCCGCCTCGATGGACTACAGTATGTCTCGTGTTTTCGTCCCTGATACATTTAATGATGAGGCCGATTACCAATGAGTAGGTATCAAGGACAGAAGATCAAGCTCTGTTGCCCGCACAGTTCAAGTCCCATCTCCCGCACTGGGTTCCGTGGTCTATAGTTTTCCATTATCAAGATTTTATACGAAATGGCGGTTGTCGTAGCAGATACTGTTAAAGACAGGCGAGACTAAGGAATGCCTCGTATCCCAGTCTGATGTCTAGATATCGCACAAGCTAACCTACACAGCCTGAGCTCTATCCTCTCCGAAATCTCCGTCCTTTTAACGCTGATACCCCCTCATCTAGCATAGCAGCAGAACGCCCGGGAGCTCCTACAGCAGTACATAGCATATTAGCAGGTCCTACAGCGTTCGTTGCTTTGAAGTTTCATTCATCGACAGCCAGCCTGGATGGTTCACGGCCCTTCGACCAGAAACGGAAGCCTGAGTAGAGAAAGCGGGTTCTATATCTCGTTCAATCCTTCTGGAAATCACTTCTCACGAAATCTAGGCTGGCCTCACCACATAATCTGCAGTCTTCACAACGACCCTTGGCACTTGTTCTTTCACATCTGCATTTCGGAGTACAACACCTACAGGGACTCATCAGCAATATGATCCCCTCCTGCAACCCATTCCCTATACCTCCTCAACCGAGTCGTACTCGCTATTCCCTTTCGAATACGTCCCCGAGTACAGGCGCATATAATAGTGATCTCCCGTGAGTGCGAAAGCCAGGTTGAGCATCGGTATTATGAACGCAGGTCTTCTCTCTCGTTGGTTTTATCGTCTTGTTAGTATTTCGTCGTAAGAGATTGGTGTAGATCCGGTCGCCAGGAAACGGCTAAGGAACTCTCCATTCTGAAATTCCAAGTCGGCATCGCCCCAATTTCCAGGACTTGCTTCTTCTTGAGTATGATGCCGGTAAGCATCTATATCAGGGACGAGACCCCCATTCATCCATGCCAGAGCAGGGCGGCAGATTGTCAAATATCCTCGAGTTCAACAACCCTGATACAAAACCAGCTACCTTCGCTCCATCATTACCCTTCCCTGTCTCTCACAGAGCACAACCTGGTTCTTCCATCCCAGGGCTCCCGTCCCGACCTAGTTAGGTGCCTCCGCAAAGATATGAAGTACCAGGCATGGGTAGTTGTTCAAGTCCCTTGATCCGTTGGAGCCCCCTGCGGAATTGTATGTGGTGGGAGTTGATAGTGATGGGAGAAAAGAGGAGGAGTTGAGGTGGCAGGAGTAGAGATCGAGGGATAAGAGGAGAATCAGGGTTAAAAATGGGGCGGGAATAGTGTAGGCTGCGAGATTTGGACGCATTTTGAGAGTAAGGTAACAATGTAATGTTTTTTTTACTTTGTACTCTAAGGCTTTGAAAGCTCAGTCATAGAGAATCTTCGGGTTGGGAATATAAAAATATTTTGAATATTTAAGTCCTCGTCAAGAGTTTAAGCCTTCCTATCTAGAAAGATTTTTAGTTAATCAAGTTTTCTTCGATCTTCAAGCACTTTCATATGTTCTGGATCTGGGCTCAAACCACGGGTCCCAGAATTAGATAGGTGACGCAGCAGCCAGGCTGAGTGCTTGCAGCTCTGCGCCTTTCTTTGGCAAAGTTAACGAATGGCTCAACGATGACTAGATTTAGTCACTTGGGCATCAGTGCCTTTCCAGCTCTTTCTTCAGCCAGCAGCTCGATAACTTCACTCAATTTACAACATATGCCATTATCTTTCTAATCATAAGAAGCATTTAACACCACGTTCATCAGTGACTTTGTCACGGCCGGGGACCTTGTCATCAAAGATATAGTCTCCGGCCTCAGAGTCTCCAGTTATAAGGCCTCAGATTGCTAAGACCTTATTCTCGAGCTGTATTAATCATAAAGTAGGCCTCAAAATGGTTGTCAGTCCTGGCAAGATAGTTCATACCACTCGGAGCATCGTTAGATTTGATCAAGCGGCGTACGACAGTACGACCCAACAGCAGACTTTTTCTAAGTCTTCTTACGAAAACCAAATTGGTGGACAGAGTACTAGGGCACTTATTCCAACTTTTGGTGTCATAGATGGGGCTGCTGGCAGACGGATGAAAACGGCTCCGATGGACAGGTGATTATTCCGGAGCTCGCAGGTATTTCAGTGTGCGGTATTGCACTACTAAATAACTGCAAGAATTCCATTGCGGGTGGAATAAGTGGAAAGACGGATGGAAGCACATAGATTGGGTTTGAGTGCCTCTCTCCTGGTTAAGGAGAACCTGGAGCATGCGGGGTCTTGGAAGAATGTTAAGGTGCAACTACGCGAACTATTGAAAGGTAATGGAAGTAAACGAGAATAATTAAGTCATAAATGAAAACCCAAAAATAACTGTAGAAGAATTGACACAGTTGAGACATATTTTGGCGGTGAAGGAACGGGGTATGATAAGAAGAGAAGAGGCACGAACATAGGGAAACCTCAACACCGTATTAAGTGCCGTTTGCAAGAAATTGAAGAAAAGGTTGGTTCAAAATACGGATTAAAACCTGATTTGTGATAGATCCTATATTTGCGAAGCTTCAGAGGGTGGGTCAGTTGCTGAAATGTCGTTGAAAAGACCGATCAGACCCAACATCCCTCGCTTAAAAAACATCTTCACCTGAATCACCTCGCACAACCAGCTTCCTTCTCAAACCCGATATATTGCCAAATAAGCCTTCTGCTTGCAACAATCTATAAATAGATACAGGTCTTATGGTCTAGTGGTATGATTCTCGCTTAGGGATTTAACTCTGAGTCAAATTTGCGAGAGGCCCCGCGTTCGAATCGCGGTAAGACCCTGATGTAGAAATACTTTTGCCAAATTTACCAAATTTAAGAGGGAAGCGAATTTTCTTTTTGGTAGCGGTTCTGGAGTTTCTAGGTTGCTTGGAAACGGATTCTGTTCCTCGAATCAAAGCATCTCGTTTCGAGATTCAACCGGTGCATATGTGGGGCTTAGGCATTAATGATTGTCAGCAAGTGCCAAAGGCCGGGTCGACTCCTCGGTTTGCGAAGATACTCCCACATATCTATAATTACTCAACAGGAGAGTCCCTATTAACTCTGGGATTGCATCCTTCTCAAAATGTCTGAAATTATCCATACGACCTTGCAAGCAAAGACCACAACCACTACTGGTCCATTACCCCCTGGAAGAGTAGCATCTGCCTCCCTCCCAAAAACCATTCGCTAAGACTCCCAAAGTTCGTCTAGCTCTAAATTACAAAATGTAGACTTCAAAATCCTCCAAGCTTGAATTCCCAGGTATCCTGCCAACATTCAGTCCCCAGTCCGCCCCTCCATTTACCCCACCTTCACTTCTTAACACATACTCATCAAAGTGTAAAGCCCAACTCCCCACCCGATCCCCCCTACACAACCCCAACAATAAAAGTCGGCTCTACATATGTCACGAACCCCGTTTCCATGACCACCTACCCCTTTCCCCCACTTTACCAATCCTCTCCCCTCCCAGAAATCGAGGCCCTAATCACCAAAATCCGAGCTCCGAGAAAAGCCTGAATATTGGTATAAAATACACTTGATTATCTACTTACTTTAAATTATTAGATTTGGGTAGCAGTATCTTGGAGGTACGGTGAATAATGCCCCCAGCTCTTCGTTATTTTTTATAGAAAAAAATAAAGTTTCACTTTGAGACTAAAACAAAGAAATATTTTTAACATGTTTTTAAAATAAGGCTAGCCAAGAAACTTTACCACAGAAGCCTGCTATGGAGAATCCAAGAATTTCAAATAATTTGACGGCATCTCAAAGGTAACCCTTGTCTCTAGGGTGACACTATTTCTGTCAGCAGACTTGGAATTTGGAAATCCCTAAGGATGCTTGACCTATTTGCCATTTCTTTTGCAATCCTGAATTTCGCTTTTTGGATTTAGCCTGGCGCGGGAAGTGGATCAAGTAAACAAGCACGTAAGGATCAAACTTACTTGAGCACTCGTACGGTTATGCTGACTGAGCCGTTTCCATTGTAGCCTGAACCGAAGGCCAAGCACAACCTCAACACGGTAAAACATAGAATTTCCATGCAAGATATTATAAATTCATTCATATATGCAATGAAGTAAACAGTATCTTTCTTTCCATATCTCTTTCCCTTTCCTCCCTCAACAGTTTCGTCTTTAAAAGTGAACATATGCACAAATCCCAACCCCTCCTCAACTTTTCACAATATCCTCGCCATCCCCATCTCATTCAACTCCCAAAGACCGACTGCAGCCCACTATGCACAGTGCAGCGGTGAGACCTACACTAGCCCAACGGTCTGTGCGAGCCCTTACACTTGCCAATCCAGCAGCATCAGGTACTCCCAGTGCTTGTAAGCTCTTGAGAATACGTCTCTCGCTTGCTGGATTCTTCGGAGTTAATGGCACCGAACTTGATGTTGAGTAAATGACATAGGAGCTGGGGTAGTCGGCCTCGACGGTAGCGGGGACACCAGAGGTGGTGGCGCAGGGGCCACGGGCGATGCCAGGGACGGAGGCGTTGGCAGTGATGGGGTAGTCGGAGTCGAGCCAGAGGCGGTCGGCGTCATAGTCATCCCAGAGGGACATAACTAAGACCATACCGTCAGCGAAGGCACTGGACATGGAACCCATTCCGCCGTGGACGTCGAAGTCGTTGGTGTCTCCGAGGGCAGTCTTCTGGGCGTCGCAGAAAGTAGCAGTGATCTCGTTTCCTGATACACCAGGGACTGTGGTGTCTGACTGAGGGTAGATGATGCCATCTTGGACGTAGAAGCGCTCAATGGAGCTGAGGGTTCCGGAGGTGGTGATGAATTGAGTGACGACAGTAAAGACCTTGGTGGTGTCGACAGTGAGGCCAGGACCGTAGAAGGTCCTATCACCCATTCCTGTCAAAGCAAATCTAAGTTAGCAAATGCTCAATGGTTTTGATGCCGATGGTTTAATTGTCAGATTTGTTATTGTAAAACAACTTACTGTAGGGGTTGAAATCATATCCATCAGGATCGGTGCTTCCACCATATCTGTCGGCGGAATAGGTTCCTCCACAGGCGTTTCCGGTGCAGCGAGTCTGACCGGCAGTAACCGAAGAATGAGGAGTCAATGCGTTTGCATACATGTTGGCCTCCCAAACATCCATCCCAGAGCAGCAAGAACCGTAGTTACCAATTCCAGTGTTGGCATTATTGGATGAAGCGACCCATCCAGCAGAGTTAGCCTAGAAAAGGTAGTTAGCAAAAGCTCTCGGCAAGAAGCCAGAGACTCTAGTTAAGGGGCGAATGCCCACCTATCCACTGATGAACTTGAGATCACGGGAGCATTAAGTATCGCAGTATCCGACAACATATTAAGTATCAGCCTTGTTGGTAGGGTAAGACAAACTTTGTTCGGACTCAAATGCGCGACTAGTAAAATGAGTTTCGACTGTTAGCAAGAGCCTCAGACCTACTCGAGACAACCTTTTTGAATAGAGTGCAAGATAATACACTTGTATCGTCTCCAGAACTGCCAGCGGAATAGGGTTTGATAAAGATAATTTAGTCGAGCTAAGGGTAAGATTTGTAGGGGTTGTTGTCGGGGAACGGTAAGATCTCACGGTTTCAGACAAAAGGAAAAAGGTACTGCCTACAGCTGCCCACCAATTCACGCAACACTGCGCTGACCACAATCCGACAGCCATGTTTGAGGCTCATGACCTCTTTTTGGCGGTGGCAGAGTATTAGATTTGAAAGATTAGCCCAATCAGCACAAAGTGAAGTCGCTGAGATTATGTACATACACACCCACTCGGGAAGTTGAGAGGCATTTGGACCCACCAATGCGTGAGCTTTGGTAAATGGTGTAACCTCAAGAGCTCAGGTCCATTACGTGTCATGGCACACAGCCACATCTTGACTCGGCAGGTTATCTAGATTATGACCATTACACTAGTAATCTTCTGCCAATCTTCAATCAGGAAGTTGAAGATTTCAGCTGGAGTCCAGAAACAAGACCAGGGGCTCGGAATGAATCTCATGTGACTAGTTGGGGAAGATAGGAAAGCGCCCATGGAATATACCAGCTCATAGTCGGGAAGAGTTCCGGATAGCCCTGAAGTTTATTCCAAGTCTTTCCCAATCTCCAGCTGTCCTGCAGAAGCCCGCTCAAGGTACTCCGAGACATTAGACATTGCTGTCGGCCAAATTGCCAGCACACATCGGATTATTTTCTTGCCCAGGAAAATACTCAATTTGCACTCTCGAAACGGGAGGAAGTTGAATGTATCTTTCTTCCAGATCAGACAGCGGAATAAACCCAGTGACAGCGTTTTTGCAAAGCCCCCGAGAGTTCCCAGGAGCGCGCATGTAATCTTAGTTTACAGTCGTTTCGGACGTTCAGGGACGATTTGCCTTCCCATTCTCGCGCAGGTTGGGATGACCAAGGCGCGGGGAGGGCGAAGAATTCCTGTAAGCAATAAGGCGACTAGGTTGGCGATCGTCTAACCGAATGTTGAGAAAAGGATGCTGTGGGGTTGGCAGGCTGGTTGGTCTTCTGCCCTTAATTAAGGGTCTATCCCGGAAAAGGAATTCAGCCATGTGCTACTCCTAAAGCTTCAATTGCTTCTGGATTTTCAGCCACTTGTCTACCAATGAAGTTCAAGCTTCGGAATCAAACAAGCGCTGTGTCACGGGAGTAGCATGGCTTGGATATGTGAATAGCAGCTGAAAGACGCATAATAAGCAGAGGGGGGTTTACACGGAATTGGCTTCAGAGAACGCGAATCTCAGTTTGGACGAATCCTGGATGTTAGTGCCAAGACTTTCCTTCAACCTGTCGAGATTTCGAAAACTTAGGCACGAAAGATTGCGACAACATAGGCAAAGGTGAGCAGAAAATTTTGTCCGGAAATCAAAGCAAATGCAGGATTCATGTACCAATAACTTACACAAAGTACACTGGTACCGGGGCTCATTAGAAACCATTTTATTCGTTGTTGACTGAGGTCTAATTACCCCAGTTCGCCTGCCTTCTCAGCTCATAAAGGCTCCTTATCTCAACGTCTGAGATCCCAATCATACATCACATCTAGCTTTTCGCTTCCATCCACGCACTGGTATCCACAACTCCATGGTCAGAAAACGCCATCCAGATACATCATTTTATTCGGTTCAACGCCAGATTCACCTCCAGAGAACAAAGCAATCCAAATCAAGAACTGAGAGAGAAAATCAGGGTAGCAGATGATGCATTCAGTAGTTCCAAAGAACGCGCTGATACAAAACCCTGCTTCCCAGTCTCTCATATTCGAGATGGGAAACCCAACTTTCGTGAGCCTCCATGCGACCATACACACTTGCACCCTTCCAGACCACTACTTGGCCATCCATCTCTCTTGGACTCGTGCCTACAAGAATCTTGTCTGCCAAGTCTGGTCTCTTGGACTTAAGTCTCTCCTCGAGGGTCGGACCAAGACCAGGAGTCTTAGCACCGCCACCAATAACCATAATACCACCGTAGAAATCGCGGAACTTCTTCTCATCTCCACGAGCAGCATGAGTGATAGATGTGACGATGGCGGTGTCGAGCGGGGCAATTGGTAGAACACCGTCACGCTCAATTGCCATATCTTTCGCAGTACGGGCATGCTGGTCAACGAACATTCCAGGAGGAATGGGAGTACCACTGTTATGAGAACCATTACCAAAGGCGTACATGTTTCCTGGTGGGGGCGAGCCACCGTTTGTACCATTAGCACCGAAAACAAAAGGACCAGCAGGGACAGGCGTATTGGCTCCTTCGGGGGCTGGGGAAGCTGCTGCTGAGGTGACTCTGGAGTTACCGTTTGTTTCATTTTCAACGCGAGAGAGAAAAGGGTTAAGCTTCTCCTTGGACGGGGTGGCCATATCGAGGTTACCATTTCCATTAGTAAAGCCAACAGCGGTGGTAGCGAGCGAGGGCTTGATGCTAGTGAGAATCGCCATCTGAGCAGTCGATGTGGGATCATCTGGAGCATCGGCCTCATATGCATTATATGATCGATCAATGAACTTGCGACGGCCTTCAAGCTTTGCGCTGTTGTCGAAGATCGAAGGGTTGAAGAAACCCATAGGGGCCAGAATGACCTGGTCATAGGTCTTAAATTGGTACTTGTGAGTGGGTTGGTTTGGTGCACGGAGATGGAAGTTGTAGAGTTGAACCGAGATATCTGCCTGATTCATCGTACAGAAGTTGGTCTTCAGCTCCTCTGCAAGCAGAAAATCGTATCGGCGCATCAGGTTGATCTCGTCGTAGGGGAAACCATCGAACAACATCATCTTGATAAATGTCTCCGTGACATCATAACCACCATATTTGAGGTTGATGCGCGAATCTTCGATGCACATACCATCCTCAACACAGCAAATTGAAGTTTTCTGGGCACCAATATCAACAATACAGGCACTAGTATAGCCAGCACCGTACGTCGCGGCCAAACTCTCTTGAATAAAGCACACTTGCCTAAATTCAAAGCTCTTTAGGCACATCTCCAGGATTCGCTCAACATAGCGCTTGTCATATAGATCAGGAATGACGAAAACGCAACTGTATTGTTCCCATTCAATACTGCTCTTCAAGCCTAGGTCCTTGCGCAAAGCCGATTCAATGATACTTTCGAAATCGTCATAGAGATGCTCACAGCTTAGATAATCCTTTTCGTGAAGCCAGCCATGTTGCATTGGCCAAGACAACTTGTACTTGGGATCAGAATCATCGGGAATTCTTTGGGCTTCAGTACCTGTGAGATATGCCGAGTTATCATCAGCATCCGCAGCCTTAGTGTCAGTCCACTCGATACGCATGGGATCGTTATGTTCCGGGATCTTCTCTGGCTTGTGAGCGCGGTTGTAGTTGCTAGCCAGTTTCTTGGAGTTTGGCAACACTTTGCGCTTGTTAGCTCGCATATCAACGCTCAAATCAAGAGACATCTGGTTGAATTTCTTAGCAAAGTCCTCTCCGAACTCTTCCTCTGGTGTAGTGGCGAGCTTCTGACGCTTTGGAGTTGGCTCGTACTCCTCGGATTCGGTTGAGTTCCATTTTGCAGCAATGACCATCGGGATGCTCTTTGGCAACGCATCACTTGCAAGGCCAATTCTGAGATTCTGGCTGCCCGGGTGGATGACAATAATCTTGGAGGCATCATCACCGCCATTCATGTTGGTATGCTCATCCTCGGGATCGCCTTCTCCATTCAAGGGAATCGGGACATCGGCGTTTCCAGTTCTTGCTAATGCTCGATCTCTGTCTTTCATATCTTGTTGCAGGCGAGCATTGTTGGCTTCGTTCTGAAGGCGAAAAGGCAAGATCTGATCATCTCTCTTCATGTATTCACTAGTCGGCAGATGTCAGCTTCAAAAACTAATTGAGACAAAGTCTAACCAGCATGAACAAGTAAATTGAAGATATGCGCCGCATATGCTGCAGCGCCCAGGCAGAACATACGTATAATAGTTCTTTTGGTTGATCATTGGAACATCCGGCCAGGTCGTCTGCTTCATTCCATTATCCGTACGTTCGAGGCCTATCGTAAAGTCTTATCAGCTTCATATTCTCAATGCGCACAGCTGTATACATACCCTCCTCGCGCAGAAGCGCCTTGCCTGACTTCTTTCCAACCATATTTTCAATGAGCTGCCTTTGTGCGTTCGACGACGCTTCGCAGTCGCTCCTCAGCGCGATTCACCAATGCTTGCCAAGCATTCGGGTCCTTTAAGAAGTGATCGTGCCAGGGTGGAGGTGCAGGTGGAACTAGTTTGAAGGAGTAGGCAGATTTGGTATTTGAATAGCTTCCCAAACGAGTGTTGGCTGGTGTTGGTTGCGATGGACCATTAATTAGGAGGAGGCCATTGCTCTGATTTTGATTCATCTTGAAGGTATCTGCAAAGCAGCGCTGTATTCGGATTAATGATGTTCCTGTGGAGATGAGAAGTAAACTCGAGCAAGGATCTTGGCCTGGCAGGAACAGGGGTTATTGCTGCCTTGAAAATCGGGTATTCGGGCGAGAGTCACGTGGTTATCGAGATTCTGTCCCCGCACGGCCCGCCCCCGAGTCAATTTGTTCCCCACTCAGTTCCAAAAGCACTTAATGAGCCAAGGCCACTTGAATAATCAGGGCAGCCTCAAAATGCGTGGCCATCTGAACGGTCAGGATACTCTAAATAACTCCAGTTTCCTAGATCATGGCCAGTGGAATATTACCTAGGTAGCAGGCACCTACTTACTGCAGCATACTGTCGTACTTTTTGTTTTGGCGATCCTTTAACATTTCAAATCTGGGCAATAATGAAGTAGTAATGTTTCACGCTCCTGTACGCTTTTGCCGTCTTTTACGACCGTCCACCAGGTCGAATATTTTTTCGGATTTAACTATCCAATCTCTCCTTGACGCCCATATATCATTGGGCTTCGAAACGGACCAGGAAGATTCGAATTCCAAGGAGTTGCAATACTTCCACTGTAGCGACTGAGCAGTGGAGTGAATAATTTCGGAATCTATCTACTTATTTTCACACGTTTTTAGGCCTTGTCAACACTTAGAAAACGCAGGTGGGGTTTCTTCGTCTACAACTTATGTTACTCCGCGTGTCCACTGTAGCTAACGGGTCTTTCTATTTCTCGTTTTATTAATGTGATTTCACTCTTCATAGTTTCGATTTCGATGTTCCGTCTGTAAATCAAATGGTGATCGGGTAATACGATGGGTGTTATCGTAACCTGTTTAAAAGGGGGCGACTTTTGGTCAATGGAGTGCGCAGGAGGCTAAGAGCTGATAGATTCCGCTCAAGAGTCGTAATATTGGTACGGGACCAAACATCAAGTAGGCTGAATCTCTCAACTAGCTAGAATTTATTCCCTGCTCTATTTACATTCAGACTTTAATGATTTGAACACCAGTGCCCTCAACTCCAACTGTCGTTACAAGACTTGAAGATCGTTTTGAACCCCGAAATTATTTAGATTTCCAGTATTAAACCATGCTCTCAGTCTCGTGTATGAGTATCCTAGAGACAATATGGCATCCATTTGCCACAGAAGACAACTGCCACCAACAATTATGAGCTTCGCGAATACCCGCTAATATAACGCGCATATTCCCGCTCAGTACGTTGTTTCTTAAGGGTCGAAGCCTTTTTGGTGACTTTGAAGATCCTGTCCTGCTCCACCGGATGTGCTGCGATCTCCTTCTTGAGCTCCATCTCAAAGCCCATCAACTGATGCTCTAACGCATACTCCAAAGCACATTTCTGGTACTTGTTTCTCGGGACTGCACTCTCGAATCTCGTTGTCAGGGCTGTAATCTTGTCCAATAACTCGTTCTTCTCTGTTTGATGCTTTGCCATCATTTGCACGCATTCTTTGGCAAGCTCCAACTCCCTGTGCTTGAGGAGCGCCTCTCTTGCATCGATATCAAAAAGCTGCTTCTCGCGGAGCCGCTCGACTTCCTCGTCCTGCCATTCCTTCTCAATTTCGGGGGTAGTGTCGCTCCAGATGGGATAGGTGTCGTACAATTCTCGGAGAGCTAAAAGCTGCTTGGCGTGCGCTGTTTTAAGACAGGAGTCGCTGAGGGCAAATTCTTCCTTGACAAGCTTGACATTGTGGTCCAAGAGGTCCCTTTCCCCGTCTTGGCGACGTTGGAGTCGGTGGCGGAGGACGCCCTTCAGTGTCTCAAAGTTTGTCATTTCGAGGAATGCTTGGCTATGTTAGCCTCGGGCGAGGATCCGGAGGCAAGGTTTGTTCTACTGCCGAAGAATTTTTATCGCGAACTTAGAAAAAGTCCAAGTTGAATCTCGCACTCTTTATGTATTTCCTTCACATCAGTTGAAACTGCGTTCAGAGTCGGCCTATATCTTTGTTGTCTGAGAACGTTGCCGCGTTTTGAGAGTTTCTTTGTTGGTTTCTGAGCACCTTTCCAACGTAATTGAATGCAACCCTTCTTCTTCCAGACCAACACAATAGCGGCCCAGCTAAAAATCCGTCTGGAACTCTTCAAATAATTTCGAGTGACTAGCCTGCAGGGAAGGTCAGGTTTGGTTTAACATTTCCCCTTGCTTCTGCTTGAGCCTTGAGTGCTTGGCACGAACGGAAAATCAGATACAGAGAAAACCGAGGGAGCTGGCCTTCAGTCATGAAACCAAGTCAGAATGGAATATCCGACGTATGGCAAGTACAGTACGTAGTGTCATCGCGAATACCTCAATTGTGGGAAATAAGTGTTCCTCAACCATGTGCTCCGAGTCACTCAAGCCCTGCGACCTATGCAATTCAGCCCGGGTATCGAAGCAGTCCGAGGGAATTCAATTACCAGAATTTCAGGCGTGCCACTCCTTCTGTCCATGTGTTGCGCATTCCACACTGCTTACGCATTCCACGCATTATACTCTCATCTCCACAAGTGTTATTTCCTGGGGCATGAAGCCTATTAACCAATATTCATGACATGCAGATCAATCATTGCCTCCCTTTATGGGTTTTAATTGTAGTAATGCGCGCTAGTTCCATTCTTACTCAACTTTGGGCTATTTAAGTAGAGCACTATAATCAATCCAGCATTCTTGAAGATCTTGCCATTCCTCCAAAGAACAGGTGCACGCGCGACACCATGGGAAGTCTGCCAGTAGTCCCCCACGACAAGTTCTGAGACTCTGAATTACGGTGGATTTTCAAGTCTCACTATACTGTATATTTAAAGGCTAGCAGTGTCGTTGCTTTCCATAAGGGTCAAATAATTAAGTTGCTTGCTGTGTTATCTATCGGGTCACACGCAGGGGAGATTCGGAAATGTAGAGTGAGCACTTGATAGAAATACAGAACCAGTCTTAGGGTAAGCCGTAGATCATTTTGGAAAATATATGAGACGCATGAGCAATGAGCAATCTTGTATTGATGACTCGAGGATATGCGCTGTAGCTGATAATCTCATCTTGCTACCAAATGAATACGATTGCAGGGTCCTCAGAGAGTTTTTCCTCCCCGCCATCCGGGTAAATTTCTCCTTCCTCATTGCCAAGACGAGGGTTATCCAACTCCTCCAAATATGAGCCTGCGGTGCTGGGTCCGAGTCCTGAATCTTGCGATCTTGATCTGGACTACTTGAAGAATGCTGGCTCTCCACACAGAGTCCTCGAGTCGAACCATGGGTTGGAGTACTGCTTTGTCAACCTCTGTCAAAGCGTTGTTTGTTAAAGTCATCAACGCCTCTACCGCTCGTAAGCCCAGGACAGAGAGAGAAGAAATCACTACTAGAGTCTCGAACCTAGCTGGAAACTGATGGATAAGGCAGGAAGGAAGTGTTTAGAATTGAAAGGTAAAATATCTAGAAGCGCGGTTCTTTGTAGAACGCTTACTTGGAATACAGCAAGGATCATACCTGCAGAGAGTCTAAACACAATAAGCAAACTTCAAAATCACCATTAACGATAAAGGCATGGGGAAAGAAACAGAAGTGAACTTGGCTGGACTAAGAGAAAACAGCCTAGAGACAACCCCGTAACATGATATCAACTCTATTATAACTAGAAGAGAGCCCGGTGACCATTGGCCCCAGATTTAGTCGTGTGAAGTGAATGCAAAGATTTCTGGCTGAAATAAGTGGATTAGATAGAATATGCAACATTAAGTTTGAGCACGCAAGCAGTAGCATCGTGGTGCTTTTTCCCTTTTTATCCTTTAATGTTCCCCGGGTACAGTAGTGCAACCTATCACCGGGATAGAAACCTCAGTCTTCTGTCGACAGAAAGGGGCTCGCTTCACCCCTCGCTTAGCGATGGACGACATCTCAGTGTCGCGTATCCCGCGTTCCCCTCCTAGAAGAGGAATTTCTAGAAGACAATGAGATTGGGTCTTTTATAATCTATAGAAGTGGAGACAACATTCTTGAAATGGGTAGGGTTGAAATGCTGCGGACTGTATATATATTTCATGTATTCGGATTAAGAGGCAAGGATATACTTGCAGGCCATAATTGCAACTACTTACCCCACAACATCTCGAGGAACCTACTACCTTTGACGAAAGACAAATAGTATTATCAGCACAGCAGTATCAAGTATCAAGTAGCTATTTGTCTTTTTCATTTCTCTCTCGATACCTAATACCTACAGACCACACGCTACAAATCAGAAGCCGGCCAGTCAATATCCTATCAGATGAAGAGCACCCAAATCAAAACATCTTCTAATCGAAGAGCGAGGGGTGGTTTTGTGTGAGATCCTCATAAACAGGCCACTCGTACATCGGGGGCATTGCACGCGCCATCATTCCCCAGTGTCTAAGGTTCCTCAAACCGTGTATCCAATCCGAGCCATGCTGGCCCCAGCCCTCATCTCCAGGCAACGAGTTCTGAACATAGAACAAGAATGCGATGTCGACATAGAAGCATAATTGAACAACCAAAGCATTATAGCAGCGCATTTGTAGGCTGCCGTAGTATCTGTCCATAGGGGGGTCTCTTTGGAAGATGAACTTCATGTCGAGGATGTTACCCATGATCCTTTCAGTGGCGAGGACGAGAAGCATAGGCTCATCTCTGATGCGTTGTTTGTAGTATTCGAATCGCTGGTTGGCGTTTCCGAAGTTAATGGTCAAGTCTAGGAACTCTGGGTTACGGAGCCAGTGACTGGTGTTCATCAAAACCATTAGTTAACCTGCCCTCGTGCAATGTGGATTAGGAAACGGAAATTGCCAGACTTACATCAAGATGGGAAGAGCAACCTCATGAAGAATTTCCTTGGATATGAGGTTCACGAATCCCTTCCAGCGCAGAATACGCTCCATGTTATCCTCGTCACTTTTTGGGAGTTGATACTTAGCAGGTCTCCAGGCTGCAAGCTCGTCGTTCTCGATGTCCATCTTGTACCAAACGATAAAACGATAAAGCCTGTCGACGAGGTTCGCTCCTGGCGTGGTGATGAGGCGGGATTGCTCTGGAGTCATGGGGGAATCGGGGTTCATCTCGTTGTCAACCTACTGATGTTAGCCTATTGGAGAATCTAGACCATGGGAATATTTGCGCGTTTGGCTCCATACCACATGGTAATGCCAGTGATAGCATTTCTTGACCACAATACCACCACAGTTTGCTTCTTTCAGGATTGCCGGTTTGACAAGGCGTTTCGCCCACGGATAGTAGTGCTCTATAAACAACTTCGTATTTTCTTTACATTGTTCCTCCAGCTGTTTCTGAAGACTGGTACGCTGTTCAAGTGTTTCTGTATTGAGTACAAATGTCAGCAGAGGCATCAAGGGGCAAGAACTTCCATGGAACACTGACCAACGACTCGATCAGAAACAATATCAACAGTAGCATCTTGTGTAAAAGAGCTTGCAATAGCCATCTGCAAACTAAGGTCGGCCATCTTTGGTGCTGGTTGATGTTGACCGGTGTTGTGGTTGATATTGGTAAATTTTTCGTTGTGGGTGTCCGGGATATGCGGTAGCCGGTGATCCAACTTGCAAATTCCGAAGAGTGGATTAGTCGAAGCAAAAGTTTGTGGGCAAGAACACGAGCTGGGTTATACCGATTTCGAAATCCGAGAAGAAAGAGACAATTACAATGTTACACTTATCGGATATCAGTGTGCTGTTCTGTACATTGTATTTAATCGGGACGCTTTCAGTTCTAAGACGAAGTTTTATGTTGGCAAGTACACTTTGCTCACTTTGGGCAATTATCTGGTCTTTGTCTCGGCTCAAGTTTTAAACTTGCATCAGATGACGGGTTATTTCAAGAAGCAAGTCTCTACTAGCCGGTTGATAGTCTATTCCAATACAATCTCCCAAGAATCAATACCAGCCCAGACACAAACGCCAGGTCATCATCTCACCTAGTCTTAGCGCCCTATTTCTTATACCGTTCCTCAACACACCAGCTCTCGAAACCAACCAGCACGCAGTCTTCTACCTTTCTACACACTTGATATTTGATACTAGCCTTCCGAACAAGCTGACCAACATTACTATCCCTATCCCTGCCCCTACCTCTAATCCCTCACAGAACGACGCAAACCATCAAGTCTCCTCCATCGCTCACCAGGCTCTACACCGCCTAGCCTTTATAGTCAAGATCACTTCCAAAAACCAAGCACTCAAAGCAAGTGCCTTTGCACCAAAGCATCGATTTTGGTCTGATTCCGACGAGCCGCGCCGCAAGGTCAGCATAAAGATTGGAGGACTAAGCTGGGGGATGCGTCGCGCTCACATCGACATCCTGCACACACATGGACCTGCCGACCCACCCATCGAATAGCAGCAAGGGAGATCGCTAAGCATGTGCAAGAGCATGAGGCAAGATATAAGTGGATAAAGGGTGGGGTCGAGGTTATTCCGAAGAAGTCCGGGTAGGAAGATGTTGATGAAGTTGTTGAGGGATAAGGAAAAGGAGAAGAGGAAGAAGGGGGGCGCTAAGTTGTAGGTTTGAACGGGAAGGCAGGATGAGAAGAGGTTTTGGCCGTTGGTAGGGATATATACATGATAAGTTGGTTTGGGCCTGTTATAGAGCTTGAAGAAGATATGGGGTTCGAAATAGGTCTGAAGATAGTTCCATTTGAATTCCCCTCTTAGGCACTTCCCTTCTAGCCTCCAACCGTGCCACCACTACATTACTCACCTATCGATCAATTCACAACCCCATCACACAGTCCCGTTACCACACGTTCACACTCACGCAATAACCACTTAAACATATACGTAGGATTAAGATTAGGAATCGATCATATTCGTAATTCATACATTATAAAAAATATCTACCACGCCCTAAGACAGACGTTCCATCCTCACGCCCCAAGTGGAGATGCCAATGCCAAAAGGCAGCCTTCCATCAGAACTAGCCTACTCGCCGCAGCGTTGTGTGGAAGTGCCCCAACGCCATCGCCATGGAAGAATCAAGGTTCAAAAAAGGAACCATCTCAAAATATCAATAGAGAAAAACGAGGGCTTCAACCCCCGTATTCATGGAGCTCGGAGAATTCAGTGAGTTTTGCCGAGAGATTGGAGATTGACGAGTTCAGAGTATCTCCCTCCCTTGCCCATTAGCTCGTTGTGTGTGCCTTGTTCAACAATGACCCCCTGATCAAAAACATAAATAACATCCGCCTTCTGGATCGTGCTCAAGCGATGCGCAACCGCAATCGTCGTGCGTCCCTTTGCCGCCTTGTCCAAAGCCGCCTGAACCACGTGCTCTGACTCCGAATCCAAAGCACTTGTCGCCTCATCCAGCAGCAAAATTTTAGGGTCACGAAGAAGAGCACGAGCTATGGCGATACGCTGTTTCTGGCCGCCAGAAAGCATGGAACCTTTGGAGCCGACAATGGTGGAGAAGCCGTCGGGAAGCGACATGATGAAGTCGTAGATGTTGGCTTCGCGGCAGGCGAACTCGATTTCGGACTCTGGGACGTCTTCGCGATCTTTGCCCAAGAGAATATTCTCACGGATAGTGCCCTGATACAGCGTTGGCTCTTGAGACACCAGCGCGATGTACGATCTATAGTCGTTAATGTTCAACGAGGAGATTTCTTTTCCGTCGATGTAGATTCCCCCAACGAGGGGGTCGTAGAAACGTTCGAGAAGGGCGATGGTCGTGGATTTTCCGCAGCCGGAAGCGCCAACTAGGGCAATGTACTGGCCGGGGGCGACAGAGAGGTTGAGGCCGCGAAGGACGGGCTGTTCGGGACGGGTGGGGTAGCGGAAGTGGACGTCACGGAATTCGATTGTGCCTTCTACTGATTCGAGGCGGTCGCCGTCTTGGGACCAGGAATCGATTGCGGGGTTGCGGTCGAAGAGAATTTTGAGTTCTTGGGCGGCTTGCTTGGCTTTACTCATGTCGGCTGGAAAGTTTTAGTGAGAGTTGGGGTGATAGAGGTGGGGATGGGAATGGGGAGAGCGACTTACGTGCGAAAGAAAAGATAGTGCCAGCGGATTGGGCACCGAAGATGATGGCGGAGAAACAGACGAAGAATTGGAACATCGAGTACTCGTGATTGGAAATAAGGTTACCTCCATACCAGAATCCAAGAGCAACACAGGCGAATATCAGGGATTGTGATGCCGCGTAGAGGAGTGAAGACTTCAAGACTGACTCCAAACTCTTCTTGGCCTGGGCGTTAAGGGAGTCGATGTAGATTTGGGAAACATCCTCTTCTCTGGTCAAGGAAGCAACAGTGCGGATAGCAGAGGTAGCCTCGCAAGCGAAACTAGCACTGTTCTCATATGCCTTCTTTGCCCTGCGCTGGAACTGTGCCAGCAGCCAGAATCGGAAGAAACCGCAGCCCAACAAGACGGGGATCGTGGCAACGCAAACAAGAGCCAACTTCCAGGCAATAGCGGTACTGACAGTGATGGCAACAATGAGAGTAGTAATGACAGTAAGAAGTGTGCCGAGAGTGACACCAGAAAGACCAGCAACATGGGTAGTCTCGGTACTGAGGAAAGAGGTCAAAGCACCAGCGGTATTCTCCTCTTTGTCGAAGAACGCGATGTCCTGTCTGAGCATGGTTCTGAAAGCTCGGTCTCGAACTCTGCGGATAAGCTTCTCGGAACAGAATGCGAAAGCAACACCCTGACCACAGAAAGCCAAGAATTGGACAATTGCCAACATCAGATACATCAAAGACCAGAAATCGACGTCGTGGCGAATAGTGTGGGCCGCTCCGGGAATTGCAACTCCAGTTATTGGGTTGACGAGAGGCATTGACAAAGAGATAATTTCCTTGGCAAAGAATACGGCTTGAGTGGGATTTCCACCGCCACAAATGATGGAGAAGAAAAGGCCCACAAACATAAGACCAATTTCAGTCTTGTTGAAGGAGGCGATTAACTTGATGAGTGTCCAGAGCGAGTCTTCCTGTTCTCCAACCGTTTTGCGTCTCTGCAAAGCTACGGAGGACTGGGATTTTTCGGATTGGGTTCGTTTCAGCTTGTTGGCGATGTTCTTGTCATCGGGATCCTCTTCATAGATACCGCTTGCTCTGGACTTCTGCTTGACGAGCTTATCATCCTCTGCGTCGAGCTCTTCTTGCTCCTCAAGAGTCAATTCTCGGGTCTCGGCAATCTTCTGGGCTTCGACCAAGCGGAAATAAGCACCTTCGGCAGCTAGTAGTTGGTCATGGCTTCCTTGCTCAACAATGCGGCCCTCAGTCATAACGACAATATTGTCAGCGTCCTTGATAGTGGAGAGACGATGAGCGATGGAGATGGTTGTTCGGCCCGCGGCAGCAACCTCGAGAGCTGCTTGTACAACCCCTTCGGATTTGGTGTCAAGCGCCGAGGTAGCCTCATCTAGGAGAAGAATCTTGGGATCGCTGACTATAGCTCTAGCAATAGCAATACGTTGCTTTTGACCACCGGAAAGTAGGAAACCTCGCTCTCCGACATTTGTCTCATAGCCCTCCGGAAGAGCGGTAACGAAATCGTGCGCATTTGCCATCTTTGCAGCTTCGGTAATAAGTTCCGTCTGCTTCTCCATGTCCTCCTTCTCAAACTTAGTACCAATCAAGCCATGTCGGATGTTCTCCCTGATAGATACGCCAAAGAGAGTTGGTTCTTGAGAAACCAGAGATATTTGTTGTCGCAACCATCGGAGATTCAATGTGCTGATATCGTGGCCATCCAAGAAAACTTGTCCACCAACCGGGTCATAGAATCGTTCAACCAAACCAACAATTGTACTCTTACCAGATCCTGAGGCGCCAACCAAAGCTGTCTTCTTTCCAGCAGGAATAATCAGATTCACATCGTTCATAACAGTAACCTCGGGTCTGGAGGGGTAGATGTGCTTGATGTCTCGCAACTCCAAGTTTCCCTCAACGTGGTCCAATTTGATGCCAGCTTTGGAAGTCGGGTCCAAGGGCGACACACGATCGATGGTGTTGAAGATCTTGGCAGCAGCTGAGATAGCGGTGGTGAAAGCTTGTGCGTTGGGAGCAACGTTGCCAAGAGAGAAGGCACCAATCATGATAGACATCAGAATAGTCAAGATGTGAGCCAGGGATATTTCGCCCTTAACCAAGAATCGACTACCCATCCAGAATGCAAGTCCGTAGTTGAGGTAGACAACCAAGAACATACCACCAACCATGACTGCCAGTGCGAGCTTGACCCTGTAGCCGTATTTCTCGGCTTTGGCCAAATGAGCGTCGTACTGGCGGGCCAGCTTGTCCTGCGTACCGAATGCTGTAGCGTTTCTGATAGAAGAAATAACTTCCTCTGCAATCGTGCCACCTAGGGCGTACGATTCCAAAGAATGCTTGTTGTACTTGATGATGAAAGAAGATCCTCCTCCCATGATCACTGTAATAGCTGCCACAGTCGAGGAGAGAATGAGAGTTAGTTTCCATGACTTAATGAATCCAATAACGAAGGCCGTAACGAAGGAAGCAAGAGCAGTGAGGGTCAATCCCACTTTCCCGGAAATACCATCCTGGACCAAGTTCGTATCTGCAGTGATTCGGGTTGTGATTTCTCCGGAACCAAGCTTGTCGAAGAAACCGATATTCTGTCTCAAACAAGCTTCCAGGTAGTGAGATCTGATTTTAGCACTGATATGCTCCCCAGTATAAATGAATCCAACAGTCGAAACGTAGATTGTAATGAATTCGGCGATTCCAATGTAGACAAAGTAGAGAACCATGTGTATAATAGTGTGGTCAAAAGCAGCCCTGGTCATTGTTCCCTCGAAGTATCCGTTGAAAGTCCCGGCCAAATTACCAAAAATGACAGTCATAAGAGGTAGAGCCGCTCCGGCGCCACATGAACAGATCGCACTGACGACTATAATTATGATATCATAGGTCGTAGCATATCTATAGAGAGTTTTCCATCCACTCTTCACGACCGGGATATTGACTTGTCTCTTCAATATATCTGCCTCCGCGGAAGGAAGATGCGCATAGATGTCCTCATCATTGATATCCACCTTGTGATCAGGTTCTTCCTTCCTGAGAGAATCCGGTGCGGATGCTACCGGTGTATGTTCTTCGGTTTTGGGTGTCCGGACGTCGTGCTCATCGGCCGATCTGCCGTGCGTCGAGGCTCGATATGATTTGGCCTCAGCCTTCTCGCTCAGGTCGCCAGCCATTGTAGGCGGCTTAACGTAGGAACTCGGAACAAGGCAGTGTCTTGCAGAAGGGTGTCTTTTCGCGAGAAGATTCTGGGGAATCTGGGACAGAGATGTAGTGTTGATGCGAAATGAATTGTTGAAATGAGGAAGGGAATTGAGAAGCGGACAAGAAAAGTTAAGGAGGGGAGGGTTGCCTGTTTTAACACACAAGGCAGAGGGAGCAGGGAGGGAGAGAGGAGGGAGGGAGAGAGGAGGAAGAGAGGGTGGTGTGTCTTACGCTGTATAAGTGTCCGGTTGATAGATGGTTGGTTTATTTATTGTTGCCGTCAACCTTCGTAACACTAAAATCTCGGAAACTTCTGCCTCGGTTGCCCGAACCGAAGTCAGGGCGGTTGCCCCTTGTCATTGTACTTCGTAATTGTTTCGATAATCCTTATTGTACTTCTACTGTATCCGTTCTTAACCTTGTAACTTTAGTACGAAAGTACCATCCGCGGCGAACTGCTATCCCGTTTAAGAGCGGCCGGAGAAATGCAGCGGTTTAGAGCTTCATTGGGCGTCGACCCCAACCGCAACTCACCAACGACGGTGTACCTTCGTACAGTACGAAGGTAAGCGGGCATGTCGCCATCTTCTTAAACCTCCGCCTCCGTCGGTAATCTCAAGAGGCAACGGTATTTTACTACTGTATAATTTTAGGCTGCAAGAAACTTTCCAATTTAAGCTCACCGGGATTACCACATTGTCTCGGGCCATGAGTCAACGGGGTCAGATTGGAATATGCGCTACAGTATGCAGGTGGGATGTTGGAATCTGACGCAGACGGAAGCAAATAAGTCGCCGGTCCATATACAGAAGTACATTCGTACGTGCAAACTTCGGGTTTACACAGATGACAAGGGTCAAATGTGTAAATTTGCGACCAACGCCGCTTATATGATAACCCTCGGTTTTATGTAAAGGAATCCACCTTAATCTGAGGGTATTTAGACAACTGGAAGTAAAGCAGCCAGAGTCAGCTGGTTCTTCTGCAAAATCATTGGTCAGCTGTTGCGAGAATACCAACTAATTTAGGCCGTAAATGGTTTAATTAGGCGATAAAATATGCTCATAAAATATAGCAAATTCACAAGTAGTTCGCCCTGTATCATCGTACAGCAGCAGGTAGTATTAGATCGGGCAATAAGCTGTAGTCCGATGCTTTCTTACTATTACTAGGATCTGATTTCATCCACAATTGTTGTCGTCGACTAGGTTCTCCCTTACTTATTTGTGATGACAAGACTGGATCGTCCTTATCCACATAGAGACCACATAGTGGTCCAAGAGTACATCTACTGTAGAAATGTACTATCCTCCGCTGAATACTTGGTAAAGTACATCCCAAGGGTTTAGGCTGATTCTAGTGCTTAATTGGATGGAAGACCGTATACAGTAGTACAAGTATCTGAAGATATACATGGTATTTGGCGAGGTCTATCGAGCCAGCTCCAACTAACACTTTTCGATAACGGTATTTCCACTTAAAACCGCACCGTCAAAATACTTACCGTGACTGTAGCCTTGGATGTACAAGGGGTTGAGAGTATCCTGACGTATTCTCGCATCACAGCTTCATACTGTACTGTACTGCATCTCTCCGAACCTGGCGCCTGGGCCCTACCCCGGAGACATTTGAAGACATCACCAACCCCAGTCTTCGCATCAAGTTACTGTACTGTACAGTAGTTAGTTAAAACCCACTGGCGCTCCCTCAATATGCAATAAACCAGTCATAAGTGGCCTACTGTACCGCCCCTCCATCAGCTCGCCAGCTGTCCCTCGGGCTCCAGCCCAAATGAAAGTCCGCACCTTGTCACCACCCCAGCTGCCCACACACCCACTCGCATCGAATCTATCTCCCGAGCTTCTAGAAGCGGGAACCGGGTCACCCTCTTACCGAGTTTATTGTGCAAAGTGTGCATAAAAACGGAACACCTATTCGCCGTGTTTATTCAGGTGTTTAATTCACGAGATGAAATGAAGCTTTGAAAGACAGCCGCCAGCCGTGGGCAAAGTTCAGATGAGATGGGGGTGAGAAAGATTGCCTGGATAAAGAGAGGATTATATGTTTAAAATGCTCGTAACTCCAAGGTGCTTATATATGATAGTAAAAATTTAAGCTTTTCTTTGTCTAATCAAAGTAACTAGCGTTAATGCAATTATTCATTGCTACTTAGCTTATTATAAGTCATACTTCTTTATAATAAAAAGACAAACTTTAAAAGACAAATAAGCTTTGTCGCGCTTGCTTTAACGCCCTTAGCAGGAGAGCTTTCTTCAAGTGCAAAGCAAGAATCGGGATTGGAATCATAGGGATATTCCTGTACCACGTGCTATACCTCCTCTCTAACCTCATTCCTTCCCCTCTCTTGGCCCATTGTCACAATATACATGCATTTACACACACACCTGCCTTGTCAAACCAGAACATGCGACAACGGCAAGCAGCTGGCAACCCAGGTCACGCAATACTGATCCGAAGCCAAACACACGCGAAATGGAGCTAACATATCACAAGAGCAATGTCAACGAGACAGAACAGAAACAGCAGGGTCTTTTGAAAGCGATCGAGCCACGCATTCGAAGCCGTGAGTTTGTTATGAGGAGCTAGCTGAGCTTGACTCCAACGCCGTATCACTTCAGTGGTACTGTACCGAACGAGTTCTATCCGAGCGAGCTCGCTGCCTCCATTTCTCACTCAGCTTTACCCCCAATAACCGACGCAGCAGCGTCTGGGCCAAGGCTCGTGGAAGACTTGCGAGTCGCCGAGGCGGAAGAGAGGAAGTTGCAAGTTTTGCAGGATATGATAGAGAGAATCTGGTTAGAGAACGGGCGGCTTGAGAAGATTCAAGAGCTGGAGATTCTGGAGGAGGAGACTAAGAGGCACTTTTTGGAGGCACGTAGGAGGAGGGGAGTTCTGGCGGAGGTAGTATACATGTTTAAGCAGCTGAGAAGTATTGTATGAGGAATGCTCAGGGAGGGGCTCAAAGTGCGTTTGAATCTCATATTTCCTGTTCTTTTGGTGCTTGCATGGTACGGACAATGTGTTCTGATAATCGTGAGGTCTCAGACGGGGAAGGGGGAGAAAGGTCTCGAGAAAGGTCTTTCTTCCACACGCGAAGACTAAGACCACAACAAATGAAGGAGACTCTGCAGACCAGTTATGCTTCGAAACAGCCGATCGTAGAGTATGTCTTCCTTTCTATTTTGCGTTCATACTTGGTTTCTATCTTTTCTTTTGGGGGAGGGCCCGGGGGTGAGGGTGTGTCATCTCACCCCCACTTCCTTTCCAGCCGTCAATTCAGTAGAGATTCTTCAAAAGGACTCAATTCTCGCCCCTTCCATGTGTACAAGCACAAAAACTGCGAGTTTCAGCACCTATCCCCTTCCCTTCCCTTCCCTTCCCTTCCATCCTCCATCACAAAAATCTTATCTTCTTTACAACCTCGCAATTCAACGTAACAACCTCCTTTTACTCACAACACTTCTCACTCTTTCATCCAAATCCTCGCTTCACATTTCATGGAAACTACCACTACGCGACACCACTACCAATCCATCTCATTTCCTCACATTTGGTTCTGTCTAGCCCCACTCACCTCTGCCCTTGCTCCCACCCCCTCCTTCTTTCACTGCCCCCCTGGCGGATTCTAGAGAATCCAGGTGGCTTAAGGATTCAGGAGGAGAGGTCCGAGGAATATACAGGTGTTTGGATTTGGTCTGCCATGGAAGCGGTTGAGTGTGTAGCCTAGCTGTTCGATGCGAATTGCGATAGGCGGGGTGGCTGCTATTGTGCTCTGTTGGTTTGTGTCGACGGGCGAGGATTCTCTGCGTACATTTCCCTCTCTCTAGGAACGAATTAGCTCTACAGACTTGTCTTGATGTTCACCACAGCTACCTTTTTCAATTGGTTCAGTGAGACCTCAGTAGTCGGACTTGATCGAGTTCAAGCAGGGTCTCGACTCCTTTCGAAGCGGACATAATGCGTTGCTCCCTATTGCGGTGCTCCCAAAAGCTTGTGTCGGCATGAGGGGCTTCTGGCGCTGCCGCTCATTGGCCTGGATCGGGGATTCTCCAACTTGAAACAAAAGTATGAGTCGCTTTACATCCGATGACATCTGCAAGCAGTTTGCCGTCCGAGCTTAACCGACGAGTCAATTTGAATAAACCGGCACATATTATTCTGGGAGACAAGTTTTGTCAAGGAGATCTTCCTTACACCTTGACTGACGTCCTGTGCGAAATACGAAATATTGCGGGGAGCGATCAACTGCTCCCGATTTCAGAGGCAACGCCGAGATGGGCAGCAGCATCCCCAAGCGGAATATTGTCCTTCGTTCTTTGGGGTTTCTTGACTAACCAAAAATAGAACAGGGCATAATAAAGCGCGCATAATTCTTCTGAATAACAGGCTGAGATAATTTGAGCAGATGAAAAGCTTCTAACATATCGAGGGCGTTACTAGATGGGAGTAAAGATATCAATCTGAGTTGAGCACAAGGTTTATGTAGGACAGGCTTCAAACCTTGAGAATTCCTGCCATGACCTTAATGGCAGCGCCGCTTAGCGCACTCCTTTCGATGCTGCTTCCCTGCGCTGTCCTAGAGGCTTCGAGCGAGATATCATTGGCCCTGTCCATCTCAATCCCTTGAGTGAATGCAATCGAAGCGCCGGGACCTCACTTTCCTTCATTGCTAACCAGCAAGTCAATCAGCTGGCTGCGCCTATGCCAGGATCTTCCATCCATTCGGTAAACATCCGGGTTCTGTAGGACAACCTGCCAAACATATCCCGACCTTGAGCAACGAAGTATACAGGTGCTATACAACCTGTCTGCAAGCCATCATCAAGCACGCCGCTTCCTTGCATTTGTTCAATGTCTCATTGGCCTGGGCCGTTGCGTGAGGTCAGGAAGCTCTGGGAGAATAGGTGTTATGCATCGAACGATAAGACACAGACCAGAAGGATGTCCGACAATGTGCTCTTGTACGTGATACTGTGATATGATATGCGTGGGGTACAGTCGATGTCGCATCTCTGGTGACCGTACCGATAGAAGTAGGAATACGCCTGGCTTTTCCATAAAGGCGTCCGTGGTTGGTGATGAATGTTTAGCAGAAATAATTCTATGCCGATAGTCGGGGTGGCCAGCGAAAGAGAGTTTTGTCTCGACGGTGAATACCTCAACTACAATTGCGGATGGAATAAGAAGGCAATCTCGGAAATTTGAATTCCGCAGCAAGTTTCTGTTTTTGTGTTTAGCTTAATGTGTTCGTGGCAGTTGCTATGCGGGACTTTTACAACAGCGAGTGGATTCCCAGCGTAGAGGGAAGGTGTACAGACATTGCGTGAAGGAAAGCATCATTTTGGAAGAAGGTTATTCCTTGAGTAAAGGTATCCTCAGGATCAAATCCCCAAAACTTCTGCATCTGGAAAAAGCCGCGATTTCTTTTTGGATGTTGTTGATAATCGCATGTCGGCGCTACTGTATTACTCTGCGCTGCTGGCATTTCCGCCCACATAAGTTGTGAGATTTCGAAGCTTTCGTACATATAGCAAGAATTCCTAGGACTAAAGTCAATTACAAAAACTCTCAAAACTTCTAAAGAATCTGTCTCCGTAGAACACACTGCGCAATGAAATATCTTGCTGGGGTTGTTAACATTAAACCTTTATCCGAAATCAAAACAGGATTAAGGAGCTCGACATAGGAATAAAATGAAACGGGATAAAAATATGTAAAAATATCAATTGAAAGACTTTGAGGTTGCAAATGCGTTCTGGGCCACATCCCACTAGCGTGCCTAACTGCGTGCGTGGCCCTTTGTAACTCAAACCGACAACGAAATGGAATAGAAACTTTGTGATTCAGTGAAAGTGTAATGCCGATAAATGATTCCTTCTGCTATGGGCGGACTCGACTGTTAAGACAGTTCTGCCAAGGGTATAAGAAATTACATACCTAGAGCGGCTTAGCTGTAGAGGCCGCAACGTCGTCGCGGAAGGGAAATTAAGGGCGTTCGAGTGTGAAGGTAGTGATGTAGGCTGTCGATATCGATAGCCCTATCGTCCTTCACATACCGACTTCTGCATGAAGCTTATCGTGAGAGATGAACGAGCGGGCTCTAATATCCAGGATTAGAAAGAAAGGTACTCTTCAACTCAGGACTATACCCCTTTATTAAAGCCCATAGTCCTTCTCGTACTAGTCCCAATCATCACTCCTTAGATACTTAACTCCCTCAGGTACATCCTTCCCCAGAACTCACACGGAGACTCCTACATCTCCCCAATCCTATTCCAAAGCCTCCCTCCCCTTTCCCCTCAATATCTTCCCTAAACATCCTACTCCCATTTAAATTCGGATTAATCCTCACTAGTATCTATGAATCAACCCCGCCAACTCTCCTCATCAATCCATCTTTATCTCGGCAACTCGCGCCATCCGAGCTCCCTGCCAGTGCCAAACCGTAGCAATCATGCTCTTCACCCAGCTATCCTCACCCCTCGTCGTCAAGATGATCTTAGGCTCCGGATCTGCCCTTGCCAGATCCTGTAGCAAAATCGCACCTGGGGGGGGGGGGGGGGGGGGGGGGGCGAGCGGGGGGGGGGGGGGGGAATGGGGGGTTGATTATTGGGGGCGTAAATGGTAACCCGCCGCCGGCCG
>JAPZPB010000437.1:0-32237 GCA_037952635.1 Bryoglossum gracile | reverse complement strand
GGACGCCACTACTATGCGCTGCTGAAAACGGGCACGAGGCTATCGTCAAGCTGCTACTCGAGAATGGCAGTGTCGATGCCGACTCGAAGGATATAATAGATGGTCAGACGCCACTACTACGCGCTACTAGAAACGGGCACGAGGCTATCGTTAAGTTGCTGCTCGAGAGTGGCAAGGTTGATGCCGACTCGAAAAATGAATATAGTCAGACTCTACTATTATGGGCTGCTGGAAATGGGCACGAGGCTATTGTTAAGCTGCTGCTTAAGAAAGGCGCAGAAGTGGGAATAGAGAACAAAGGTGAATAGACTGCCTTTTAACTAGCGCATTCAACAGGCAGAATAGGGTAAAACAGCTCTTGTTGAGACATGGGTATAATGGTATAAGAGCAGGAACGAGGTCGAATGTGACTTAGGAAAAATGATTGTTTATAAGAAAATAAGGAGATTCGCAATTCGTAAGGAAATCTCTGACTTGAGCTATATACACAATATTTACAAAGTGAGACTATTCACAAAGTATAAATTCATATGATGGTTTCCTCACAATTGGTTACCTTTCTAAAAGTTTATAAAAAATCTAAGATTATTTCTTGAATCCTTGTGATATATTAACTGATTCTGGGTAGCTAGCTTTAGGACCCTTGCGCTATAAGGGAGAAGAAATTCCCAAGTAGGTGTGGAGGGGAACCCAGTTTTGCGAGCGACTGTGTTCGGGCGTTTCGTGTAAAGCGACATTCAGGGTGGTTTCCAAGAGAATTTTGGTATGTGGTGCCTCTTTTCGACCCTTTCCGAGCAGTGCTCCATGGCATGTTATCAGACGAGAAATCTTTCAAGGTATACTAATCACATTCCTGCATTGTTCTCTAGGATGGCTCTGGGTCAATGATCTATGGTAAGAGTCCGCAGCGTTGTTCGCGCTACATTTGTTGTTCTGGCCCACTTTGATTTATAAATTCAAGTGAACATCCTTTCCCTGGGATTCTTCGACGAATAATGAGGTTCCTTTGATTATCAGAAATAAAATTTAATGTCGAATTTGATTTGAATATTCTTGCATTAGGGATCAAGGCACTTGGATATCAGGATAATGGCAAATGCGAATACCTAAGTGTGAAGGTATGCTAGATATCAAGAAACCTTGAATATCAAGATCTGGTTGAATATTTCGAGCTACCTCGGGGTATAAAGTATTTTCTTGAATATCGAGACAAGGTTGGATAGTGACTCAATGTAGGCCAGCCACCGAGGCGGGCTTAGGTGGTTACTAAGTGTCGGCTAATAATCCTCTCCCTTAGCTTTCTTACGCATCTATATATTCGTTTCATCTGGAGCTGCAGGTTGTTAAACCTGCTTCTTCTGCATGTTTCGATGAGTTTATGCCAAACGTACGGTATCCTATTTTGATATACTTAGCTCAGAAGTCATTATACATCTACATAATTCAGCTTAAAAGAGTGTCATGTCCACGAAATACTTACTCCCAACAAAATCTGCCGATGGCTTGTTCGTAGATATTTTCTAGCTGCTTATTAACTTTCAGCGAATGCCCACTTCTACTCCAAAACGACAGACCGTCTGTCTCTGAGACGGATACAGCTAGGGAGACTAGTTTCTTTGCTCCAAAGATGTTACCTATCTTGAAACAATCAACAAAAGCTTTGTCCAGTCCATGGGGTTTGGGTTCTAGTTCAAGTGAGCCCAGCCGCTTGAGGAAAGCCATGCAGAACACTGCGCTCTGAGCTTGACTCGGCAAAGTATCGTCGTCCCATCCTCGTAGAAGATCTGCGGGAAAGTCGTAGCACCCCTATCTATATTGCTGACTAAATACCTTTTTTGAGCAGAGAAATCTGAGACACTAGCATCATTGCGAATTTGTGACTGCCTTGAAGGAGAGCTAGATAAAAGAGTACTGTAGTATCATCCTAGCCAATAGCCTCCACAGCCCTCCCCCGAACAACGTTCCTGGAGAGCTCTGATCATATTGGAAAGAGACACTTCCTATTCATGATGCTTTCTAGAATGACATCGTCATCAGCAAGGACTGCCAGGAGAAGGAGGAGGCCATCGTAGCAACATAAATGATATTTCCAAGAAGTGTCTCTCTTCAGGAGCCATAGTAGCTGAGCTCCTTCGGGCAGTAAGTGCTTCTAGGAGACTGCATACAGGGGCCTTGGTGTGTGGCAGGTGCATACTTTTCAGGCATTTCATCTAAATCGTGAAATTCCTGATGATGATGATCGTGAAACCACTGCCAAAGAGAAAGACGCTTTTCGGTCAAGGCGGCATTTTCTCACAGTATAAACAGAGGATTACGAGAGCCTGAAGTGATACTGTACTCCTGGGTATATTGCTTAATTTCCTTTGTATTAAAATTGCCGTTATAATGGCGGTAAACTCTTCGAAATTCTCAATATCAGAAAAGTGAAGGGTGTAGTCGGAAACTCGCATCCAAAAATTTCCCGCGAGACCATAGCGACCCCAAGTGCTGAGTACGTAATTGCTCGGTCGGTGGTAAACCAGCCCAGAAAGGAAAAAACAGTGCCATCGTAAGGTAGATCGCAGCTGAATCTTTCGGCTTCGCGTTGATTATGTGGGACAATCCACAGCACGCCTGACTGTAGAATAATCGTCGTTGATTGCCTCTATCAACATATCTATTAACAGGGCTAGCATTCCGATTCAGTTGTCGAGAACCTGAAGCTCTTCGGGCGCTCCTCTTGCGACTAGATAGATGTCCTTATAGAGCTGATGGGCAAGGCTGCCCACTGCGAGGAAGTCGCCTACCCCAAAGCCGAAAGACATGCCGTGCAGGATCAAGTGAGAATGCTGTAAAGAGAAATGAATTTGATCAACAATACTCTCAAGTCCCAAATGGAAACTCCCTCAGCGCAAAACTCATGGCATCGCAACGTATCATTCTCTTGAGAGGTTGTCGGGTTCAAAACACGAGAATTCTGAGCGATACGAGTACCGTGGGATTGTCTCTGTCGACGAAATGGATATCTTAGGCTCAGAGGAACCGAGTAGTAACTACCTCCGTGAGATCGATTTGGAGCAGCAGACACGCATGCCAGCCTTAATTCAACGAAGACACGAAGGCAATGCCCTGGATTTATGAGTCGGGCAGGGCCGGTAACGAAGCAAGCAAAGAATGAACGAGAACTGAACTTGTAAGGGGCCATCATTGAATAATGTGCAAGCTGGAGCAGCACCGAAACTTCTTGAAGGGATATCTCGTCTAACTGACAACGCTCTACTGGTGTGCTCAGATTTTGAGACTTCTCAGACCAAATCACTTTTTGACTTCTCCATTCTCAGTAATCAGACTTTCGGTCGTGGCAATCGGGCCCTCTCCAACACTCGTCAAGATGACCCTGCTCACACCAGCCTTCAAAGCCTCCACGGCCCTAGAATCAACCTCTCCAATATCCTGGCTCTTAATCTCTCCCTTCCATCCCTCGAGATGACCTAGCGCAGCCTTGAGGGTTCCCGCAACCACATCCGTGTTCTCCTCTTCAAAGTATATAACCGCATTTGGACCCGCATCGAACGTATACGCCGCCACAATCTTCCCAGCTTTTTTATTAATATCCTCGACCACTCTAATCGCCGCCCTACTAACATCATTCAAGTAGAAAATCGGTGGGAAAGTATCCAAGCACGAAGCATGGAAGCTATTACTCTCCATCATCGTGACCTTTCCAAACTCCTCAAAGTCCTTGGCTAAGATAGCCTTCTCCATCTCCTGCATAGCTTTGGGGACGACGATTTCAGCACGGCGTTGGGAGAGTTGCGAGGTAGCGACGGTAATTTGCATGCCGGAGGTACTGCTGACACCTTTCTTCTCAGCAGAGACGACGAGGATTAGGGCGCGCATGGTGGGCCAGTGGGAGGCGGGAGCGACTTCTACAGCTACGCTGTCGGAGCCGTCGGCTTTGGTGCCCATTTGCCAAGCTACATAGCCACCGAATAAGGAACGGCATGCACTTCCACTTCCTTGTCTTGCGATTCTGGAGAGCTCGGTGGGAGAAGCGGGTAACTCATAAAGGTTTGCGATTGCGCGGACTAGGGCAGCGAAACCTGCTGCTGAGGATGCGAGACCCGCGGCGGTGGGGAAGTTGTTTTCTGAGACGATGCGGAGGGGATGGGCTGAGAGTTTGGGGAGAGAAGGGGAGGATTCTTCAAGTTTAGAGCGGAGAGAGCGTAGTTCGCGGAAGCAGGCTTGGGTTCGGGCGCCTGAGACGTCCTGGGGGGAGGAGTTGAGGAGGAGGGTATCTTCTGGGCCAAAGGTGGAGGAGCATGCTGCTGTGGTGTGGGTTCGCAGATCTGCCTGGGAGAGAGTTACAGATACTGAGGAATTTGTTGGGAGGTTGAGTTTTGCATCTCTCTTGCCCCAATATCTATGAAGCAGTTAGTGCTTGAGGTGGGATGCGGAAAGGAGGGGTAGCTACTTGACAACAGCAATGTTGACTGGGGCAGTGGTGCTTGCTTGGTAGATTTTCTGGTCTGCCATTTTGAGAAATATTATATGTAATACTTGAACTATGACAGTGAGAGAAATTGGGCGTCAAAAAACAACCTAGGCTTAGAGTTGCTGTGGTTTTTGTTTTGTGGTCTTGGACAACATTAGAGGGGCGGTCAAGGTTGACCAATCGGCAATTTTGAGCGAAAACCGACATTCAGGGACCAAAAATATGACTTCGAAAGCATCATCACGCAAGACGCAAGACCCTTACAATAACTCGTTGCAGCTACCACAATATGGCAAAAGATACGGAGCCTGCCACGGAAGCATGCCCGGTTGACAATGCTACGAGGGAAGCATGGCTTAAATCTAATAAAGGCAAGATGGAAGCCTTTCCCGGCGCAACCAAAGTCGCCGCCGCTTCCACTGGAAATAGCTGCGACTCCAGCACAGTCGACCAAACCCCTCCTCCTAGGTCCTTCTTCTCCCGCTTTACAACACCCGCAACTCCCTTGACCCCCCCCAAGGGCCTCGGCATAGATAGGGAAATATCTACGATTCCTAGAGCTAGCAAGGTCGATGAAGCAGGAAAGCCGGCGAATAGCGAGAAGGAGAGCGGAGTGAGTGAGAGCGGGAATTGGATATACCCCAGTGAGAAGATGTTCTTTGATGCGATGAAAAGGAAGGGACATAGTGGTGAGGTGGCGGATATGAAAACCATTGTGCCGATTCATAATGCGGTTAATGAGAGGGCGTGGAAAGAGATCAAGGAGTGGGAGAGGCCTTATGGGGCGGCTGAGAAGTACGCTATCTATACATGAGAAGAGAAAGAGTTTGGATGCTAATGGTGGTCTAGATGCGGTGGTCCAAGATTGCATTCCTTTTTAGGATTATCTACAACTATGAGTCCGAAGGCCAGGTTCAATACCATGATGGGATATACGGCTCCGTTCGATAGACACGATTGGGTTGTGGATAGATGTGGGACTAGAGTCGAATATATCATCGATTTCTATGCGGGAAAAGATGAGGGAAAGGGAAATGGGAAGCTAAATTTCTTCCTGGATGTGAGACCGAAGTTAAACACCTTAGAGGGGTGGAAAATGAGGGCTTCAAAAACCATTGGTTTGGTTTAGGTGTATTATGAGACGGAATGGCGTTGGAGGATATAAGCATATATGGGAATCGAATCTCCGCTTTGACGGATAGGGGGGCTATGGATACTGGAGAGAGATGTACGATGACTTAGTCGTGTAAGAGTGTCTGTTTTGGCTTGGCGGGAATTTAAGTGCTCGAAGATAATGCTGCAATTAAAACAACATTGAAATGGTTGTCTCTCATCTCTCCTAAAATGTAAGAAAATACCTAATCTTGTTGCAAAGCCTCTAGCGACGTATAAATGACAATAATACAGCATGTGCTGTCTCCCTAGGGTAATTAGCCGAAAAAGTGCTATTACTACAGTGTTCATTTGGGAGTTTTCTCACTTTTTGGTACTACCTGCGACCTTGGGAAAGGTTGTTTAGGTATGGCCTTCATTAAATCAGCCCATCTAGCTAGCCTTGCCTGTCAACTTGAACCTAGTGCCAGACCTCGTCTCCATAGCAGAAGTCTGAAGATCCCACCCCTTCTTCTCTAAATTATCAAACATGCCATGCCCATAGCTCTTGACATCATCAAGCGAACGAGCCAAAGCATCCAGCAAAGATTCCTTCTCCGAATTTCTCACAGACTTTGCAAAATAAAGTGCAAAGATCCAAGCAGCCAAGATATCTGTTGGCCCTGCGCCCTCCTCGAAAGCTACTAGAAATGTCTTTCCCGGCTCATCGTACCAGACCACATACTTTGCGCCTCTGTCTCTGAATATTGATAGAAGGGCCCGGAGATCTTTAGTACGGGGGCCTGTATGACTTCCAGTACTCGGATTTTGATGGCTGAAGGAACGTAAGATGGTCTTGAGATCAACACCCAGTCTGCAATATCCCACTACTTCTCCCCCCTTCCATCTCAGCACTCCGTCTCTCTCAAAAACTCGTTCTTTGAGATATATCTGAGCCGGGCCAGGACAGTCCAAGGATTTGCTCAGATTACCTGGTGTCGCGGATTTCGGTTTTCTGGTTTGATCTAGAAGGTGTGAAAAGACGAGGTTCGCACGCTGTCTGTTTAGCGTACGCATACACACTGCTCTAACTGCCATGTAGTTGGTTCCAAGATGGATGGCTAGAAGGAATATCATAGCTGTCCAAGTAGCCCATTTGGAGGAGATATAAGACACGACGAGACTCCCAGCCAACATACCCATCAAGCTGATGATTGTTTCTTGACTTGAGTCTTTCTACAACAGAAGCCCATGTTAGCGTATCTGGACCGCAATCTAGTAGGCGATGCAGGAGTACTCACAGCGTTCAACTCTCCCAAGTTTCCCTGTGTAGCAAAATGAGCACTCAGACTAGCCTTTGAACTTCCCGCAGCTACACCGCACAGGCTTCTTAACACACTACTCAAACTCAACAAACCTACTCGCCACGGTTTAGGTAGGGCAGGAGAGAGACAGTCGAGGATCATGGCAGCATCATTGAAAATATCGGCTGCTAAGCGGTACATCTTGCATTCTGGTTCGAGAGAGGTGCCTAGCCGGTGGGCGAAGAGAATGGTGGCTATACGGCCCATGCTTTCTTGTAGGACGGAGAGCAGCAGAGCAGCGGTGGGAGAAGCGCCTGAATCCCCTACGCCAATTCCTGAATGGTTATTTAGTGAGGTCCTAGATATTTTACAAGGAGAAAGCATTGAGAAAGGTATGAATCAGTCAGCAAGGAGACGAAAATTGAAACTACTTGCAATATCAGATCTAGCAGAAATTTCCAAACAACTCAAGTCATCAGAACTCGCTCGAGAAACTAAGTCATCCGCAAACCAAGGGCTCTAAAAATCAGACAGGGAAGAGACTAAGAACTAAAGGAATCGAATCCACCCACCTTCAAGCACAGCTCTCGAGCTCAACATCCCCGCAATGCTACTCGAAAACGCCTGCAAAGAATCCTATTCCCCATCAGCCTCCTTTCACTTCCATTTCCACTCCCCCCCTCTCCACTCTCGTCCCCACTCACATAAATCTGATATCTACCAAGTTCCACATCAGCCAAGCCGTTACTCATAAAGAAAAGCAGAGCCGCTCACTCTAAATAATCACCCGTAACACTGTGGGGATACCCAGCTGGTAAAAACGCGTTGAGGACACTTTTTGCATAGCTGGACGAATTTTTGGGCACCCAGGGTTTGAGTTAGCTAATTTTTCATGACATACGGTAGTAATTATCGTGCATACTGGGGGTGGGGCTTACCATGACATCGATCCTCTCATTCGTCTCACCAGTTCCATTCGGAGAGGAGATGTAAGTAGCCACTAAATTGTTCGCCTGATCAAACTCCTCAATCTCAAGCTCCGACTCGAGGAGGGGTTTCTGAGCCATCCTGGAAGCCTTGAGCCAGTCGCTTTTGAAGCATATAGGTAAGGTGTTGGTGGCGTTTGGGTGTGTCTACAATTTAGGTACAGCTAAGCCTTGATATGTGTTTGATTGTGGGGTTTGAGAATGGATTGGGCCTGAGAGGTTAATGAGGCTACGTTTCAGGGGCGGGTGAGATGGGGAAGCGAGGCGGGTGAGTGGTAGCCTTATTGGGGTTGGTTATATGATGTAGGGATTGGCCAATGGGGAATAGAGGGGAATAGAGGGGAAACTGGAAGTTGGCAGCCTTATGGGGTACAATTCGTAAGTTATGTTGCTATTACCCTTCGTACTGTTGAATATCTTTACATTTGGGGTTTTTGTAGGTAAAGCTCCATTTAGAAACGCGAGAATCTGTGGCATTTCTTTCTGGACATCCCAAATGACAAATAAATTCCGAATAATTAGAGCTTCTCGATTTCTCTCCTCACTACCTAGGTAGAATTATGGGCTTACTTTGAATATTCGGTCTTAGATATCAAACACAAGGATGGCAATCAAAATCAAGTGAATATTCAAGTCGCCAATGAATTTTCGTGTCTGGAGAGAAATAGCGCATATTCTTCAGGTTATGGTTTGGAAGGAGGGATATCTATTGTATTGCAAGCCAACATGCTCTTTAAAGCACCCAAGAATACCAAAGAGTGAGTTGGTAGATACTGCATACAAAAAGGAGAGCGCTTCTATGTGCAAGTGCAAGACCACTATGTCCCAGCAAAAGCAACGATGTCCTGTTGATTCCCCATCAAAATAGAAAACCGAACACCCTTCCCTCCATCATGAAGCCCACCCACTCAAGCCCATCTGAAACCCGCGAGCCTGTGGCTCCACTCTCATCTCTCATCATTCCGTCCATCATCTCATAATCATCGTAGAAGCAAGTCCAGGGTTTCTCGTGGGGTATCATTGCTTTTTCTCCTGAAATTTATACACATTTCCACCCAGCCCAAACCGCTCTCAGCAGACCAAAGTAGCTCCACCGGTCTCAATAGCATCAATCTCAGCTAAGTCGATAGGAGCACGTCTGAATCTTGCAGGCAGTTCGTTGCGGTCGAAGAATTCGCCCTTGACTGGTTCGACGGAGCCGAGAGAGTGACCAGGCATGGATCCCAAGCTTCCGCCGGGAGAAGACGTTGCTCGGCCCAGGGGGCCATGTTGCTGGGCGGTTTGGCGGTAGGAGGAGAATGAGGTGCTGGGTTTGGGGGCAGACGACCAGTCGGCTGGGAGGGAGTGGGAGGGAGATGCTGGGTGAGCGTGGGGAGAGTGGTCGAGGGAGGCTGGGGAGACGTTAGTGGGTGCACATATTCAATATAATATAGTATCACGCAGAACGGATGAACACATACAGGGAATCGATCTCTTGCCAACGAAGCTAATCATAGGCGTACGATGTGAAGCAGTAGCTGCCGATGCCCGCAAAGCTTTGGTGGTGGCAAACATAATTGTCAGGTTGGAGCGAGGCTAGAGATGAAGCTGGCAATGGCTCTCGGAAACCCAGTGGCGTAGCTGTGCTTGTTTTTGGCGTGAGAGAGAGGAGGTGGTTGAGGTTGGAAGTGGTGGTGGGAGGAAGCTTTTATGAATCTGAACACCGAGGAGGAATTCGTGTGGCTTGTGAATTTCGCATTCGCTGGTCACGGACCACTGTTCGCTCCCGCTGAAAGATGGGGGTGTGTTTACAGTACTGTACAGTACAGTCCCTGGTGCAGTGGTGCGAGGTCGGTGCAAGGATTTGTGGCAGTTTCGACCTTGAGTTTCCAGAGGGTGGCTTTTTCTTCACTTGTATTTCTCAGGAGTTTGGAAAGAGATTGATCTTGACTTGGAAGAGCTCTTTCAAACCGAGAGGGGGAACACCCTCCTGATCATCTGCACCAGTTCATATTGGCACTTATCGCACCACGCGAAATCAACTGATTTCTATTTACTGGTGCTCCGGAGCCCGCCGAACTATCTCCTCCTAAGGTGCGGGCATATGGAGACGAGTCCCGCAGTTTCAGCAGTTTCTGATGGTCTGACGGCGTTCTTCTTATTCTTCTTGTTCTTGCAGCTTGCATCACTACTGTGCAGTACAGTATCTCCCGTGTCGATCAGGCTTCAAGCGCAGACCCCCACCGTTCGCGGAAGACTTCCCATTGCATTCGGTGCATGATGCGTGGAAGTTTTTCTCGAGGCTTGCCCTTCCTTGTGATTTGTGAACGAGTAAGAAATGCAGATGACTTTAGTCGGACTGAGGGAAGTTTTGGTTACATTTGAGGGCTTACGAAGAAGGTATTCCAGGGTAAAATCAATGTTTATTGTTTTATTGCATCTTTTGCTTTGTAAATTTCCATGCAGACCTAGGCCTGCTGTTCCCCTTACTTCGTTATGCCCACAAGAGCAATTCTCAGATTCCAAAATGTCTGTGGTTTTTTGTCAAACGTCATCCCTTATTTAGAGTTTCATCAAACACAACATTCTATAGTAGTCGCCAAAGGGCCAGTGATTCTCTAAAAGTACTGTACAGTACAGTACATCTTCCCTTAAGCAAAGGCATTGATAGCATTCTGGAAGTCAGTGTCGATAGTAGCGCTCTCTGCGTTCGACTAATCCTTGGTGCCAGCAGCAGAAATAGCAATGAGAGCATCCGCGAAGGCATTAGTGTCCGACTTCAATGTCATCAAGTCACACTGAACAGTGCGCGTAAGTCCTCCAGCAGCGAACCGCAACTTGTTACTCTCTACGGCTATAGGAGAAGCTTCGATATCGGGAGTAAGGTTCCTGATAGTGGCGATGATCGAGTTGGAGTTGTTCTCTGAGAGCTGAGAGGTGGATTGGGCATTACTGGTGCGTTGCTTAATAGTACTATCAAGCTTACTCTCGGCCAAAGCAATGGGGATAGCGCCCAATAGACAACTAGAGTAGCTATTAACAGCAGAGAGGTGAGGACTTTGATGTTGCTGTCGATGGTTGAGATATCGTTGAGAACATTCGCGGTGTCTCGGCGGCCGATAGTGGGCGGCCCTGGAGGCAGAGACGAGGAGGAGTATGTTCTTGGCGGCAACATTTTTGAATGATGTGTGGATTCTGCAATTTTTTGGGAAAGAATGTACCGCTTGTAGTTACTGGGCCTGAGCATGTTAGTTAGGTTTACAGGATTAGCAGAACTATAGTTGTAAGATCAAAATTCGAGGAGATTGGAGTAACTAGATATCAAGCAATCGTCCCACTTCGAATTTGCCTAAGGAGCACAACGTTGTGGCAAATTTTTGAAAATTCAGTGGAATTAGAGTCTTTCCAAGTAGATCGGATGGAAAGCAGCAGGCCACATGCCAAGTAGAAAGTTATAAGTCGAAACATTCGGCATTACGGGCCTTTAGTGAATTTACTCCTGTGCTAGTTACCGCGCACCTGACTCGTCCTCAAGGTTGAACTCTGAACTCTGAACTCTGAATTCCACATATGTGTAATTAATAAGGTAGATTTTAAGTTTAGGGAAAATCAATTTGCAACATAAACAGGTAAAGCCTCGTCCGAGTCCAGCAAAGCAGAAGAGCTTGTACGCGGCTGTACGGCAGAAGAGTTGTGCAAGACTTTCATAAGGAATAGAAAGCTAGAACTGCTAGCCACTACTGCAATTCCAGGGGCTCTTGGACTATGGGGAAGTTGGATGATAGGAACACTAAAATGAAGGTTATATTGACTTGCCTCGGATATTTCGAGAATTGAAGTGATCCGCTTGCTATTAATGATTAGAAAGAACGGTAGTACCAGACGTAGAATAACAGAAAGGCCGCGGAAAAATTAACACGACAGGTTTTCGGGGACACAAACGCAGCACCAGGAGTTGAAGTCGAGGCAACATTGTCGACCGAGGTCGCGAATCTGTGGATCTTTCACTTCCCGATTCTGAAGCCCACTTGAGTTTACTCACTGGAAACCACGCCAAACTATGAGTCTCGAGTTGAAAAGATACAAACCTTGTAAGGCCTGTACACTTTTGTTATTCATGAAAATTCTGGGGGGATGAAAACAATCTTGAAGCCCCCAAGGGCCAAGAAACTTGCCCAATGTCGAGACCAAAAGGAGTTAGACCACATGGTGAGCAATGATTGGCTGCCTAGAACCTCGCAGAATTCCAGCCTGCCTTCAACATCAAAGACTTTGAGCCTCACGTTCCCTCCTTGCAATAACTTTTTGGATGAAAACTAGATTCGGGCTACAAATAGGTGCGGCTGACATTATATTTATATACTCCCGTGGGATTATAGCGGTATTCGTTTGCTAGTTATACTGTACGTTTTCCTCTCTCATATTGCTCCTTCCATTTGAACTTTATGCTTGACCCTTGATTAAACCCAGCATGGAAGTTTCCAAATCCAAGTCCTTGGACACATTTGAGCCTCACCAAAACAATTCTTATATGTTTTCAACCCCATTCAAAACAGTTCCTCTTCGGACAAGATGGCGCACTTTATCACCCCTTTCCCATCACCTGCTCTCCCACAATATACCAGTATGGAGCGCGCCCAGTCAATTCCCGCTGACTTCAAGCCCAAAGACTCCAAAGAATCCCCACTAGAGATCATGCACGAACTCTTCCTTTCTACAAATGTTCGTAACAAGGACCTCCAGCAAGCTTTGCGTATCCTCCAAGGGTATTGCGAGATGAGCCCTGTATTTCTTCTTCGCCGGAAACTGATCTGGGAAGGCCCTCGGATGCGAAACTTGAAAGGAATTGATGCGGCTATTCTGAAGAAGCAGCCCAAGCAGAAGGAGCAGCTATGGCGGGGCTTGCATGAGGCGCTGGTCAGACAGTCATATATCATCACGTTGATATATGATGTTGATCGAGAAACTATGGGCAAGGTTTCCGCTAGCAATAGTCAAGAACCTCAAGCAGGATCTGATGATGCCGCCGGAGATGACTTGTGAGTTCATTTGAAGCGGACATTTACACAGCCGGTTCTAATACAGCACAGAGCTATGGATTGCGACGAAGTCCTTGGAACGCTTCGCTGGAACGATCTCCCAGATCCCAACGGAGTGAGAACAGTCAATGGCCGATCAATGGTTAGCATCGATAACGAGAAAGGTCTTTGCAAAACTCTCAAAGCAATGAACCATAGGTAAAGTCAAAGACTTCGTGTCAGATCACATTTCTAACAGTGGTTAGATTTGTTCGAGAGCATATTCAAGAAAGCTATAGATTCATTCACGGTAATGTCATCTTTGAACTCAGCCGCTACCTCATGCTTCCTCCGAGTGAAACCGAACCAGCATCAAGTATCAGAACTCATCTCCCCACTTACGAGACTTTGATTCCCTTCGATGTGGACAACAAATGGACCGTGATGGCCAGTGTGGTAGTCCTTAATGGGAACAACCCAGAGCAACTACAACAGGCGGTTGATGAATTGACAACTATCAGAGCCGAATTTGAGGGGTGCTTGGAGTTTCAAGCTCTGGATAGACATATCTTTGATACTAGGGTCAGGTTTTGAACTCATGAAATCGAGAATGGTGTTTACAGGGGTTTGGCGGGGCGGGGCATCGATTACACAAATACCTTTGCTGTACTTCCAAACTTAGTTCCTCAGCAATTACAGTATCGCCGTAGGAACCGATTAGGTACTCAAATCTGGTAAGAAATAATCCGATCTCTTCGGGGCTTTTATCATCACAGCTCAGTAGCGATTAGGGGCATAATATGGCGATTGAAGACTGTGAACAATCCATTTGTATCCTCCACCCCTTAATGCCCTCTATTTCTACAGCCATCACTCCCTCCGGTATCCTGCATAGTCCCGAATCATCCTCTACTTGTTCTTGTATGTCTGCCAGACCGCAACACCGAAAGGAGCAGCTGTAATTAACGTTAGTGGTGTGATCGTCCCACCATGCATTTTAAGACCTACAAAATCCAACAGCCATAAAGGTCCAGTATCTGACAGCGAACCACTTTGTCAATGGGTTGAACGGAATGTTGCTTCGTGGTCCTTCGGGATAATGGTATGGAGAGGTCATTTGAGCGCGGGTGGAGTGGAAGCCACGGCGGGCGATCATTTGGGTAGTGGAAGAGGCACGGATTGCAGCTCGAGAAAGCATCTGCTCATTTGTTAGATTTTAAACGTGTCAATTATAGTGATACTCAGCTTACCTTGAAGAATTGATTGATTGAGTTGTCTGGTTTGAAAGGAAGTTTGAATTGTCGTTCGACTATCGAAGGAAGGTATAACGCGCTAAGCAGGGGTAAAAATGGATTAACCTTTTTCCGGCAATGAAAAAAAGTGTTTAGGAAGTGCAGTCTATTGACGCGACCAACCCGATTATTTTGGTCGATAAACATCACATTCGGTCGAGGAATTTCATGAAGATAAAAAACACTTGCCAAAACCTGATGAGCAAATCTAGGCAAGATGGATGAGCTTTTCGATGTCCTTGACGAACACCCGCAAGGTGAAGTCCCTGAGCAACCAAAGAGAACAAAGAAGGACAGGAAGGATAAGAGCAAGAAGAGAACCGCCAATGGAGATGTGAAGAACAGTGCGGAGGATCAGGACTGTGATGCGGCCATGGCAGATGCTCCTGCGGAGGACAAGAATGGGGAAGAGAATATTGGTCTGATTGAGAAGGACACAAAGAGACGGCGCAGAGAGGAGGCGGCACCTGTGGTTACGGATTCCTTCCAGACTGCACAATCCAGAGAGGTTGGGGCATCTGCAGGTCTTCAAGCAAAGGTCGACGACGGAGCCTTGGTTCTTCAGCATAATATTCAGCATCAGGTCTCTTTGCCACCAGACTACAACTACATTCCTATCTCACAACACAAGTCGCCCGAGGTCCCAGCCCGCACTTGGCCCTTTGAGCTTGATCCTTTCCAGAAGGTGTCTATTGCTTCCATAGAGCGGGGAGAGTCCGTATTGGTCTCGGCACATACGAGTGCTGGAAAGACTGTTGTCGCTGAGTATGCCATTGCGCAAAGTTTAAAGAACAACCAGAGAGTCATCTACACCAGTCCGATTAAGGCCTTAAGCAACCAGAAATATCGAGAGTTCGCTGCTGAATTTGGAGATGTTGGTCTAATGACTGGAGATGTAACAATCAACCCCACTGCTACTTGCTTGGTCATGACAACTGAGATTCTGCGGTCCATGTTGTATCGAGGTTCGGAGATTATGCGCGAGGTTCAATGGGTCATTTTTGACGAGATTCATTATATGAGAGATAAAGTCAGAGGTGTGGTCTGGGAAGAGACGATCATCTTGTTACCAGACAAGGTCAGATATGTCTTCTTGTCAGCTACTATTCCCAATGCCATGCAGTTCGCAGAGTGGATTACCAAAACCCATCTGCAACCATGCCACATTGTTTACACCGATTTCCGACCTACACCTCTGCAACACTACTTCTTCCCCGCCGGTGCTAATGGCATCTTTTTAATTGTTGACGAGAAAGGCAACTTCCGAGAGGATAATTTCCAGACTGCCATGGCCACTATTGAAGACAAGAAAGGTGCAGATCCCGCCGATATCAACGCTCCTCAAAAAGGCCGAGGCAAGGACAAGAGAACCAACAAGGGAGGAAACAAGGAGAATAACAACGACATCTATAAGCTTGTCCGCATGATCATGGTGAAGCATTATAACCCGGTTATCGTTTTCAGCTTCAGCAAGAGAGAATGTGAAGCATATGCGCTGAAGATGAGTACTATGGCTTTCAACGATGAATCTGAGAAGGCCATGGTCTCCAAGGTCTTTGAGAGTGCTATCGAGTCTCTGTCAGACGAGGACAAGGAGTTGCCGCAAATCAAGCATATCCTTCCTCTGTTGCGTCGGGGTATTGGAGTTCATCATTCTGGATTGCTACCAATTCTGAAGGAGACCATCGAAATCTTGTTCCAAGAGAACTTGATTAAGGTTTTGTTTGCTACAGAGACATTCTCCATTGGTTTGAACATGCCTGCAAAGACTGTCGTCTTCACCAGCGTTGAGAAATTTGATGGAACCAATACCCGATATCTAACACCGTCGGAATTCGTTCAAATGTCTGGGCGTGCGGGAAGAAGAGGTCTCGATGACAGAGGTATTGTCATTATGATGATCAACGATAAGATGGAGCCCACTACGGCGAAGGACATCGTTCGTGGTGAGCAGGACAAGCTCAACTCGGCTTTCTATTTGGGTTACAATATGATTCTCAACTTGATGAGAGTCGAAGGTATCTCACCCGAGTTTATGCTGGAGCACTGCTTCTACCAATTCCAAAACACATCAAGTGTTTCTGGATTTGAAAGAGAACTGCAAACTCTTCAAAATGAGCGAGACGGTGTCGACATCCCAGATGAGTCTACTATCAAGGAGTACTATGATCTACGTAAACAACTCACTGGTTATACAAGGGATATGCGCGATGTCATCAACCACCCGAATTACTGCTTGCAATTTATGCAAGGTGGCAGACTGGTTCATATCAAGTTCGGAAACCAAGACTTCGGCTGGGGTGCTGTTGTCAAGTTCACTCCACGTCGGCCTGCGAAGGGTCAAGAGAGCGTCGAGTACCCTCCCCAGCAATCCTACGTTTTGGACGTTCTTCTCGTGGTTTCCGACGATGCGAGCGTTGGCACACAGGCTCAAGGCGACATGCCAGGTGGCCTGAGCCCGCCTGCGAAGGGAGAGGTGGGTAAGATGGAGGTTGTGCCAGTCTTACTGTCATGCGTAAAGGCGATTGGCCACGTCCGTATCTACTTGCCTAAGGATCTGAAGCCCGCCGATCAACGACTGACGGTCCGAAAGTCTCTCGACGAAGTCAAGCGCCGATTCCCAGATGGCATTGCCATTCTTGATCCTATTGAGAACATGGGTATCACGGATGACTCGTTCAGGAAACTTCTGCGTAAGATTGAAGTCCTTGAGTCTCGCCTTCTCGCCAATCCTCTCCACAACTCACCCAGACTACAAGAGCTCTATGAATTATACCAAAGCAAGCTTATCATTGGCAAGCAGATCAAGGAGAAGAAGAAGTCAATTTCGGATGCCTTAAGCATCATGCACCTTGATGAGCTCAAGTCGCGAAAGCGTGTTCTCCGTCGTCTTGGTTTCATCAACGATCAGGAAGTTGTTCAACTCAAGGGTCGTGTTGCTTGCGAGTTGTCCTCTACCGGCCAAGCCCATGAACTCATTCTTTCCGAGCTGCTGTTTAATCGTTTCTTTAATGAAATGCCGCCCGAGATGTGCGCTGCTGTGCTCTCTTGCTTCATCTTTGAGGAGAAGAGCCAAAATCCCAAGGCTCCTAGGGAAGAGTGCCTGAAGCACTTTCGCGAAATTCAGGCCCAGGCTAGAATTGTTGCGAAAGTCAGTAATGACAGTAAGCTGCCTGTGAATGAGGAGGAATTTGTAAAGAGTTTCAAGTCTGAGCTTATGGAGGTTGTGCTGGAGTGGGCTGCCGGAAAGGCTTTTGCAGATATCTGGTAAGTTCTTTCTCCTTTCCCGTCATGGATGAAATTTGCTAATCAACGCAATAGTAAAATGACCGATGTGTACGAAGGCTCCCTCATCCGCCTCTTCCGCCGTCTCGAAGAACTACTCCGGCAGATGGCTGAAGCTGGTAAAGTCATGGGCTCCGACGAACTCTCCCAAAAGTTCACGGACTCCCTAACAAAGATCCGCAGAGATATCGTCGCAGCCCAAAGTCTGTACTTGTAATGAAGGTAAGTAACGCCTCCTTCATTATCTGTCCTGACTTCTAGTATAATTTTACTGGAACGATGGATAGATTGGAGGGATTTTTCTTACTGGTTTATGGGTGGGAAAATTAAATGCATGGTTGGCTTCCGACGGCCTGGAGAATGGAGTTTATTAGTGTGCATTTATGTTGAATACCTTGGTTCTTTAAATTTCTCGAGATAGTCCGAGGATCTTGACGGATCTTGAGTAATGGAGCATTCCTCGAGACTTTGATAATGTGAGTGACTGATAAAACTTCCATGACAAACTGAGGCAAGAAAATCAAGAAAATCATCTCCTAATGGGAGATACATAAAGTCATTGAACAAGCTTCCAGTAGCCCGCCTATAATATCTAGCACTTACTCCCAACATCATAAATGGGCCAACAACCTCTTGAGCGTCCATTTCTTGTCAGCCACTCCCTCAGCCCCTCTTTATCTCTCTCCACCAGGTCTCCCACTTCACTCAACCCGCAACCTCCTCAAAGTAATGCTCCAACGCAGCACTGGGCCCCTGATCCCCATTTCGCATGCTCCTCAAGTACACCCTCGCCTGGTCGTCATTCTCCCAAAAACGGATTTTTCCCATTCTCGAGTTCTGCGCTAATCCTATTTGGTAAATTTATTAGTCAAATCTTAGTCAGAAAAAACTTATACGGTTTAGCGTAACAAGTAAGCGAGCCCCTTGAAGCTGACGACGACCAGGAAGTTTTGGAGGACGAAATGAACGATGGAAGATATTTGAGGTAATTGATTTGGAAAAAGGAAGACGCAGGAATTTAGACAAGATTCATACTGAAAAGTAAGAGTCCGTGGCGTTGCTCACTGTAGCATCAATGATCAGTCCTACCTCTCTCAAATCATACACTCCCGCCGAGGGACCAACGAATATCGGATAGGACAGAGGTTTGTACCGGCAGTGCGAGGCAAGAAGGAAAATAGGAAGCTAATGGCAGTGTGGTAAAACTCTACTTCTCCTGGAGGAGATAGAAACTAGAGCTTTGTAAGTAAAGCTCCAGGTCATACCTAATAGGCCATAGAATCAAAGAATACACTGCCTGTATAGCTGAGTCGAGGGTAAATAGCAAGTTTTTACTTATTCGTCCCCATATCAATGAACGCTTCCTTGCAAATTCTTCTAGCAAGCAGCCACTTCCACCGCGGGTCTGTGATATATCACGTGCGACACCGAAACTGAGATTTTGATTTTTGAGCAACTCGATTATTAATCACTGCAGCTTCGTGTATCTTTGCTTGCCTTTTTTTTATGTATATACCGTCGTCCGTGTCAGATTACGAGTTCTGGAGGTTGAATAATTGCGAGTGTTGTGGTGGAATTATCATTTGGGCGATCACGTGCACCCCTCGCTAAGGCCCAGATTCACTTTCAAAGTTGAGTTGAGAATTTGGGTATTTAGCTAGCACATTGGATTTCTACTTCCTAATAATTTCTACAATCAACAAATTTTTTGTTCGCGATTCCCCAACATCAACAACCATCAAACTTTCAAGCAACCTGCTTTGACGTACTTCGTACATCGTTCTCATGTCTTCTCCTAGCACAACCATGTCGATCAATCAAATTCAAAGCGTGCTTAAGCACGTCAGCACTGAAACTGGAGAAGATCCGTTCTTCAGCTACTTCCACTATCAAGATGAGCTCAATCCGAACGGTCTCGAGGCTATGCTCCCGGATGGCAAGCTACTTGGAGCAGCCTTCCTCCCCCACTGGGAGTTCCATATTAATCAGAAGGGTACGGATCATCTCACCTTCGAGCTTTTGCATTGCTGACAACTTTTGCAGGTCGCATCAACATTCGCCGCCACTTTGTCAGTGGATCATCCACAGCACCTGATCGAGGCACCTGGGGTTATCTCTTCAGACTTCCGGCCAAATACCGCAAGTTCATGGAGATATGGGGAAACCCTGACGAGGCCAAGAACTTTGCGGGCTCACGGATTGAGATGGTGCAAAATGTTCAGATGATGTTTAGCAGCCCAGACAACGAGGCGACTTTTCGTCTAGTTCCAGCGGTCATGTCGCATGATCCGGAATGGACTATTACATACAGGAGAGAGCAGGAGATGGACGGATGTGAACATGGTCTTTGGTCTGAGGGTTTTCAGAGACTCCACGATCTCGGTGCAAATCTCACCTGGATCCAGGACACTTTCAAGTCTGTCACCCATGTCGTACCTGCCAATACCCCTGATACTGTCAACCCGATGGAACTCATGTATACGGAGCCATTCACGCATGAGGTACAAATTGCGCCAAACTCCAAGCCTGTCACCAAGTCAACCAAGAAACCAACTGCCACTCACAAGAAGCGCAAGTCTCTCGGACACAATGCCCAGCGGGCTGAAGCTGATGGCGTCGTCTCCTCTGGTTCTCAAGAGATCAACCCTACCGCACCTCCAACTCAGGCAAAGCGAGGCCGAGGCCGACCCCGAAAGAATGATGAGCTCAAGATCACACCGGCCCAGCAACAAAAGTCCATGAGTTCCGTTGCAGTTAGCATGCCCTCTGTTGTCTTCAGCGCTCCTCGGCAATCCAGCAACCCCGCCGACAACCTTTTCGCATCTGTTCAGTCCGCTATCATGCTTCAAGCTGCACTACCCGAACACCAACAAGCACCATCTTTGCCTGCCCTTCCAAAGCTCCCAGGTCAAATCGCCGCAGAGAACCTCATGAAGACCGTCCAAACCAATATCGCACTCGACATCCTCACCAAGCGCTATATCCTAGAAAGCCCTGTGCTCAAGTCCATGCACCCTAAGGTCCGAGCCATGGCGGTAGCTTCTCTCGAGATCCTCCAGAAGTCAATGGTCCCCGAAGCTCTTGCAGTTACTGGTACAGCACAACAAGCCATCGCCAAGATCCATAGTCGTCTCTCTACTGCTACTGTGCCTGGTCAAAACCAACTTGCGACTCCCCCACCCAGCTCACCTTTGGCAGCGAAGCGTGGCAGAGAGGAGGAAGACGACAGTTTTGGATCTTGCAAGAGATTCAAGTACTAAAGCATACATGGATCATTGAAGCTGGCGTTAGGGTATGAAATTTGTGCTTTTGAAGGCGTTCGGAGAATGGAATGGATATTCACGGTTTCTCAGAGCATGGCGTTGGAGGTTTTATGATTGATGATTCGGACGACGTTGATGGATACTATATGGAAGAGACAATGATCAATGGCGTTAATGGATATGATATGGATGAGACAATGATTAGTGGCGTTGATGGATATGATATGGAAGGGAGATTGGTCAATTTGCAGAGTGTGTCGCTGCTTTCAGTCTCAAGATGAGGCTTTAAAGAACCTGAGATGAAGACCGATAAGTCATGAGAAGGTGTCGATAATTTGCATCTCGGAAATAAACTTGCTTTGCTCACGATCTTCTCTATTCAAGTGACACCCTAACTCTGAACATACTGCACGCGAACAAGCCTACACCTCCCTATTTCCCTTAAGCCTCTTCCCGACCTTCCCCACCATCTTTATACCCTCAGGTCGTCTCTCCTTAGCAGCCTTATACGCAGTCCTATAAAGCCGAATCGCCTCTCCAAACAAGACCTTCTTATCACTCCATCCCGTTTCCCTCCGAAGCTTCTCACTCCATCCACCGACTATACCCAACAGTATCCTCTCCCACCCACATAATTTCCAGTCACCCCCTCTTTCTACTTCAACTATTTCACTCCATTTCCGACTCTACAATCATCCGTTAACATGCCTAGAATCTGCTGGAAATTCTCATAATCGGATGCAGCTATGTGCCCCTTCACATGCAGAATCGAATCTAGGCTCTCTCCCATCTTTATAACGCCTTCCACCTGACCTTTCTCGCTGGCTTTGAAGAAGCCATGATAGAAATTAGACGAATAGCCCCGTACATTCTCCAGTCTTGCAACCAACGCGTCGAACAAATCTTCATGCTCAAAAATCTTCACCGCTTGCTCTGTTCTCACAGCAAGCATGGGAAGATTCAGTGGACTTCCTTGAGGGTGGACGGTGAGGTTGGAATCGAATGCTAGGAGACTTGTGCTGTAGTCTTTGTGGCCGCTGGTGGAAATAACGACGGGCAGGGATACCTCTGGCGTTGGAGGGCTTAGATAGGATTCGGAGGAGAGTGGTGTCGTTATACTACGGGATGTAGTCCATGATTGCTCGGTGACAGTGCGGACGATGCCGAAGTAGGCATTTTTTGCATGTATGGATGGGATAAAAGATATCTCGGAGGGGGACCGGAGGAAAGTATTACTTCTTGGGTTGCGAGTCGCGAGAGAAAGGCTTGTTGGCGGGTAAGATCAGAGTCAATTGACTGCAACTTGAAAAGATCGGAGACGAGATAGCTGGGAATTCAAAGCAAGAAGTGGAAGGTTGAGAACTTACCATGGGTTATGCAGTCAGCACAAGTTAAAGCCAAGGCAACTGCATGGCCGGTGTAGGCATTTGCTCCAGTTAGCAGGACGCTCTTGGGGGGTTGAGGGGCTATTCTGCGTGTGGCGACGAGGATATGATAAGCCAAGAGGCTGATTAACGGTGAGATATAAAGGCAAGTTGGGAGGAGAAGGGAAACTGCTCTCGGCAGAACGAGAATGGGCCGATTCTTCAGAATCTACAAATGACCTTCATGCCCGATTACTCGACGATCTTGCCCAGTTTTGCCTCGTTAAGGTCAATTGTAGTAATCAAAAGATATATCGACGATAAAGGTTTAGATTGTTGCGGGGTTCTTGAAGAAAGCAGAAACCAATTTCAAAGCAAGATGGCTTCACATGTTATGTCTGCAATATATTACATTAAGATGTTAGGGCAATACAAGAGGTGGGGAGCGTTGAGAAAATAAGACGGACTTTGCTAATATTTTCGATAGGTCGTCAGAACAGCTCAGGAGGGCATGAGATTTGACAAAAGACAAGCTTACGCCGTTTTACACTAAGAGGAAAGCCGGAAGCATAATTAGAGAGTTCCGAAAAGAAGAATGAGAGGTGAAACATCACTCTAATTGAAGGTAAGGAATATTCATCCACCTCTCCCAAGACCCCACAAGTCATGTATAGACAGAAAATAAAATCCCAACAACCAAATGCCGACGTAAATGCAACAGGCATGCCCCTATCGCCTCCCAAGTCTACCTGAAAGCACCCAACCCCAACAAAAGAGAAATTTTACCCTCCATTACCCTTTCCATTGTGACATCCATCCCATATTTCTCAATGATAAAACCAAGAGCCGAGGGCAGTAGGTGCTGTGGTCTTCAAGACGACGGGGAATGTATCATCGGGAAGGGAAGAGGCGCCAGCGTTCCAAATGAGGGGGAAGACTCCATCTTCAGAGGTGATGTTTACCAGGATTGGAGCTCGTAGTCGGGAGAGAAGGTTTCGTATGCGATGGAGGTTTGAAATAAGCAAAGCTAGAGTTAACGGCATCAGTGGGGAGAGATCCACTAGTAGCAAAGCCAGCTTAGGAGGAAGAGCCGCAGTGGGGACGATATAGAAGTCGAGAGCAGAATTAATAGGTACGGAGCTGGTGTTGGAGGAGTATTACAGGGAACGGTGGTATTGCTATATTCAGTTGCGAATTTAATCTTTGCGTTGGTACTGGCTGTGGAGAGGTTGGCTTCGGTGCCAATGTAGGTAGGCCTGGATATTTTCAGTCGTGGGGCCCATTGGGAGACTGGGGTTGAACAGTTGAAGAGAGTAGAGCCGTTGAGGGGTAGACATACCACCAGCGTAGAAAACTTGAGCTCCGTTGGTAGCGTCGCCAGTGGCAGAATCTCCATACGCACGTAGAGTTGCGCCAGTGTTAGCAGCACGCTTGTTCCACTTCATTGCTGAGGCGCTGGAGAGAGCAGCGAGCCCCATGAAAGAAGTAATTGTGGTGTCGAGAACAATATTATGTGAGGGAATGTAGAGAGATGGAATTGTTCAAGGTGATCAGATCGTGGCAAGCCTTGAAAAGTAGTGAGAGAATATGAGGTAATTCTAAGCTTGATGTGAGTGCTGAAGAGAAGAGGGAAAGTTGGGCTTGAGGTAGAAACTTTAATCTACAGCTGTACGAAGTAGTTTCTCATTACATATCTTTCAAGATAGCAATACAGATCTGCAGTTGTGCATCTGCCTGCTCCGACAACATTCAGAGCATGTTAAAGAACAACTCTTCCGAGTCCGATGAGCCAACAACCTCTCTCTACCTACTGACTTTTGCGACGATGCCGACGAATGGGTTCACATTGTCATCTCGACCACCAAAGCTGTTCCCCACCCCATCCATCTTCACGGCCATGATTTCTTCATCCCACTGTCATCATCACAACCCAGCCGACGACCCGCAACCTTGTATCAACCTGTTTCCCCAGCCCACAAAATTGCGTCTACCATGTACACACATCTCCCACCTTCAGCTCCCCACTCACCAAATCACTTTTTGGTCCCATTATGGCACTAACTCCATTATATGCAGTAGCTTCAAACATTGAAACATCATACTGGGTACTTTAGGTTGTTTCTCAGTCATATGGTGTTCGTTGGTATATGGATTAAGACGAACAAACTTCTTAATATTCAAGGTCACCCATCCCATATTCAGCTCTCTCGCTCACAGGGGACATAACTTCCATCTACCTCATCCCCATTGATACCACCTCGGGCCCAGACTCCCGGTTCTTCTATTCTGTATACGTACTGACTTCAGCCACACCACACCCTCTCCCGAATGAGAACATCGGAATCACCCCGATTCCAGTTCTCCCCCGAGGCGATGCATACTACTTCAAGTAAGTTCCCCACAGAGCCACAAGGCCACTCCTTCAGACCTCAGGCCCACCGTTTGAAAATACTTCTATCTTCATCCCAGTCACAGTCTCGTACCTGGACTTGAGTTCTCCCGACGAGATTCGTACCAGCTTCCCCACGAAGCCACAGTTTTGAGAAACATATTCATCTCATCTAATTCGAGAGACTGTCACTGTGAGAGATTCGTACTGTGAAAAGACAACTTCCTCGCGGAAATACCAATACCGACCTTTTCTTCACTAGGGACTTACTACTTTGACTGCAACAACCAGCCTTCAATTCCCTTGGCTTGGAATACTACTTTGATAGGCAAGTGCTGAAGAGATCAAGTAATTCTCTCCAAGTCTAAGAATGGGGTCAGTAAGTCTACACAGTCTGGCTGTGCCTACTATGTTCTTTCTCACGGAATTACAACGCTTAAGATTAACAGAGGTCTGTAACAGATATATATAAGAAGTTATTGCTCATTCCATTCCCAACCTATTCACCTATTTCTTATTCCCAAATCCCCTACAAGCAAAAGCTGCAACGAGGATCAAAGTCTGAACCGGAAACCCTTCTTTCCTGCCTCAGTGGGGACAGCGTTAATAGCTCCTTCAACAAAGATCCCTGCGTCGAGTTTCTTGTTCAATCCAATGAGTATAAACCGCAATGTGATAGCAGCAATAATGGCCATCGCCGCCATTGCACAATTCACGCTCATCGCCACGACGTAACGTGGAGCTGCAGAAGCCGAATACATGTACGAAGCGTAGATAGACGATGAATTTGAAATCGCGTTAATAAAAGCCAGTGCAGCAGCTCGTTTCGCTGGCGGTCTAGGGAGCGAGTTCGAGATCCAGGCCAGAGCGACGACATACCCGGTGTAGACGCCGGGCACCATGAGCATCATGGAGAAATAGCGGGCGCCGGTCGAAGTCGTGCAGGCTGCGAGGATGTAGGCAAAGACGGCGAAGCAGAGGGGAATGACGATGTGCCAGAAGCGCTCGCCGGTGCGGTCGGCGTGCCAGGAGTTGATGAATGTGGTTATGACGGCGAGGACGTAAGGGGGGGCTGTCAAAAGGAGGGTCTGGACGGTGTTGCGCTTGAGGGTTGCTACCACGGTGCTGCGGGGGGGTCAGGAAGTGAGGACGGAGGGGGAGGGAAGGGCTTACGGGAAGAAATTCGTGACTGTGCCGGCGGCTACGATGCCGAATAGCATGAACATTAGGACGTAAGTCTTGATATCCGTGAACGCCAGTTTTGCACCCTGTAAGAACGTCTGGTGCTTGCTGTCCAACCAGTCATCCTCTCCCACGTCTTCCTCTAGTCTCCAAATCGCAAGAGCTCGCTCTTCTTCCGTAAGCCAAGAAGTTGTACGTGGAAAATTGGGGAGAACGAAGAAAGAAACGAAGGCGATGGCGATAGTAGCTACGCCTTCAATGATGAAGAGCCAGCGCCAGGCACGAAGACCGCGGGTCCCGTCCATGTGAGCTTTGATTCCTGCGGCGATGAGACCAGAGAAGGCGCCTGAGATGAGGGCGCCAGAGTAGAACATTGCAGTGCGGAAACCGAGTTCTTTACGGGTGTACCAACAAGAGAGGTAGTAGAGACATCCAGGCTTGAGAGCAGTTAGTAATATTACTTTTTCGTAGAGAAGTGGATGAGAGGGACATACGAAGTAAGCGGCCTCTACGAAACCCAGCATAAATCGGCAAGCGATCAAACCTCCATAACTCGATGTTCCAGCCGTAGCAGCTGAGATAATTCCCCAGACAATCATGCAAGCAGGTAGGTAAATAGCTGGTCGTCCGATCTTGTTGAGAAAGAGGTTGGAGGGGACTTGCATGAGTAGGTAGCCCACGAAGAGGATGGAAACCGATGTCTAACCTCCCGTTAGTATTACGCTTCATAAATTCCAGAGTTTTGCACTTACTTGGAATTCCACCCCTTTCAAATGCAAATCGGTCAAAATGCCAGCCAACTTCGCCGCTGCAATATTATTCTGTCTCGATGATCAGCACAGCCTTCAAGCCTCCCCCAACTCTCGGCTCCATCTTGCGTTGCACTTACACGATCCAAGTAATTTAGAATGTACATCACAATTATCATTGGCATGAGTCTCAAATCAACCTTCCACAGCAGCCGCGCCTCGGCCTGTTCTCTCTCCTCGGCAGTCATATTTCTGAGGAATTCAGGCATTTCGAACTTGCGCGCAGACGCCATGTTTTTCGGGGCACCAGTCTCGACACTGTCGATCTGCTGTGTTTGGATCTTAGAGTCAGATGCGGAGTCCATCTCGGGGTAGGCAATGCCTTTCTCGAAGTTGTCGTGTGCTGGCGCGGAAGCCATGGTGGCGATATTTGGGATGTTCTTTGAGTTACGTCAAGGAGGTCATCCACGGCTCGGGGAGAGGGAGGAGGTGGGATACACAGATAGATGTACTGTACAGTACCACTTTGCGAATGCACGGAAATGAGAGGAATAGAGGACTGAGGGACGCGAGCGAGCGAGGGACGAAGATCAATTGCGAATGCGCGACGGGCACCTCTGGTAATATGCTATCCTATCTTCCCCAGGCCCGCAAGCATTATGCCGTCGGCTTACCGCTTCTTGTCCATTATACCCACTTGATCACCTATCAAATATCTCCATACCCGATCGCTGTTCTATCTGGATAAAGTAGCAGGGCCATGTTGCTAGATGCAGCTGTTGGATGCTGTTGGATGCAGCGCTGGAGTGCAGTGTTTAGCCAACCAGTGAAGGCAGACGGCACTGTTGGGCAGAGGTTGGGGGGTGGGCGGAGTGATCATGGAGCTCCAACAGCGGGGTAAATGGGCGGCGTGGCGGCCATTACCCGGAGCCGGAGCTGGAGCCGCAGGAGAGAAGCGTCGTGGGATTCTGTTTGGCCGTGGGACGGCACGGCGTTTGAATCTTGGCCATTCCTTTGCAAAGCCTGGTCAGAGTGGTTAAAAAGAATGGGTAATTCTGCCACATGCAGGCCGCTTGATGATCTTGGTTGTTTTTGTCAAAACTGGTATCGAGAGCTTGTGATGCTACGGCTATCGATGTATCGTGACTTGACGAGGACGGCTATTGCTTCGCAGGTGACGGAAGATGATTGTTGCAATTGTTAATCAAATCAGAGAAATGAAAAAGCCAGAGAACAATTGGATCAGCAATTAGGAGTATTATTCTATATGGCTACGGTAGCAAGTGGCTTCCCAGCGATAAATCATTTGCCACGCTGTAGTCGTGACTTGTGGTGCTGCTCAGGGCACTCGCTTAATTTCAGGGGGCAAATCACCAGGTGCAGAAGACACAAGACAGGTATGGAATGAGAGAGTATTTGGAGGAAAGCAAGAAGTGCAATTGCAATAATCTAATACAAAGTACTCTCTCATAGTCCGTAGATATCATCGTCGTCGTCCCACGTCACCACAATCGGGTCTCCATTCTCGTCAAGCTCAACCTCCTCCAACTCATCCCCTTCATCCTCTCTCTTCACTGCTACCTCGTCCTCCACCTCCTCCATCACCTCATCCTCCGCAACCACCGTCAAGACATCCACCCCCTCCGCCGCCGTCCCCTCCAACCCCACCGCCTTCCCATCACCCACCCTACCCCCCTTCAACCCCAACCAACCCGCATCCCAACCCGCCCGCCCCCTTCTCTCCTCCGCCTCCACAAAATCCCCAAATTCCAGCTCATTCCTCTGCCCCATCACATGCCCCTCTATCAACTTCATCGCCTTCCGATACCTCTTCCACGCCTGAATCTTCCTCGCAATCCGCTGTCTCCCCGCACGCTTCAAGCCACCGTTGATGAGGAGGCGGCGGCGACGTAGCTTGGAATTCCTGGTAGCGTCGTCGATGGAGTCTGTAAGCGCGGGGTTGCGGGCGCTACGGGGGAGAGAGAAGGATGGGGCGCGGGGCCGAGGAGGGCCTCTGATGCGGCGGGGTGGTGGGGGGAGGGAGAGGAGAGGAGTGGCGGTGCGTGCGACGGCGGAGCGTGTGTTGTGTTGCTTGGGTGAGACGCGAGGGAGGAGGGTCTTGGAAGGCATCTTGATGGTGATGATGATGATGTTGTTGTTGCTGTGAAGCTTGGTATGTATCGAGATGAGAGGAGGGAGGAGATTGGTCTTTAAATGAAGAAGTGACTGACTAATGAAGATTGTCGCGAGACGGTGCTGCTGTGAGGCTTCAGAAACTTCGTGGTGACCGAGGAGGAAAGGAAAAAGGAGGAAAATGGGAATAGAACCGGGAGATTATATACTTGAGAGGAGTGGGCTAGTGGGAGGCACTAAAAGGACATAATAGGAAGATATATGCTAGTTAGAATGGTGTTGAGGTGGAATTTGCGATTGAAAATACTTGGCGGGAAGGCACAATAGCAAGGACAATAGGAACCCCTTTTTAAGCGAGGTCGAGTGAATTGCAAATTATTTTGTGGAGTTAGCGGATGTTGACGGGAGACAATAGGAACACCATTTTCTTAGCCGCAAAACTTTTGGCTACAAGCGACTTTGGAACTTTGGAAGAAATTTTTACAGATGAGGAATAGGCGTGGAGTAAATAAAGGTGCAGTATGGGTGACAATCTGAATTTGGAGAGAAATCGAGTTTTAAGCGAAAGCAATAGAAAGAATAGCGATGGAAACAAAGTGTGATATTTGATATCTGTCCTCGGCCCGCTTGGCTTTGAAGAACGCTTGCTGCTAAAGGAAATGAGAACCGCTTGTCTGTTGTCTAATATGAGACGCAAATGGCGAAGGAGCCTGGCTGGGACAGCGAGGCAGGAGTTCCTGGGTATCTTAGGACCTTGTTGTGAATTCTGTCATTCAGAAATGGGAAAGTCGCTCTTGTTTATCTCTATAATCACCACATTTGAGGTTTCGTAGGTGTGTCAATAAAAGGTTCCCTCAACTACTTGCGCCTTGAAACAGCATCGCAACCTCAAAAGTAAAAGTGAAAAAGTATGGGCAGATTTCCCGCATAACCCTCCTCTCCCGCCTCCCCAGACCTTAAAAATATTTTCAAAATTGGAAGGCGGCGAACCACATTTCCAGCCCAAAGTAATGCAGGAAAAGCCTGCGGAACTCCACCGCATCCTTAAGACAAAGTCAACATGAATATGGAGGTCCCCGTTGGTCACACCGTCACACGAGCTTGGTGTTGATGTTGGACCGACTTAATTGGTTACTTGCACCCTTTGACCTTGGGGTTCTGGGGGGAACATTCCATCTGATAAGGGGAGATATCAAGTTGTCGATATTGAATTGGAACATGACACGCATCTAACTTTGGGGGTATCTTAGAAGGAAGTGATTATTGACAAGTCAAGTTTTCTTGGCCCTAAGTTCGACAGGATGACACCTCAAATGAATCTTCCCGGCTTTCTTATTGTCCGAAACGTATTAGGTGGTGCAGAACTATAGGCCAAACCAGGAGAAACATGAAGAGAATCTCAACGCAAAAACCTAGAATTTTGAACGGTGGTCTCCTCTCAGGACTTTAATGGCAGCACTTGATCATAAGAGATGATGTCTTTGAGTAGGTTCTAGGGACTGAGCTGCTTGAATTGTACAAGATACGCCGGAAACAGCATCAATTTTTGTCATCTTGCTGCCTCCTTTGAATGGGTTCTCCAGCCTCTATGCCTCGCTAACAAGTCCAACAATCCCGCACTCTGCGGTTGCTGGTACGTTGTTCTCAAGCGGCCTCAATATCATAGCATAAATTCACATGACAGCGTATGAAAGTTCAGGTAGGTCGATGAACACTTGAATTCCTTCAGAGCTTAGATTGCTTCACCAAGATCTTGTGCAAGCCCTCCTTGAGGTGGTCGTTCATACCACTTGCGGATGGTCTTCCACTCTCCCGATCCACGAACACGTGGACGAGCTCTCCAACTGATTTGACATCCTCAATCCCTTTCTCGAAAAGACCAATCTCATAAGTCACGCTACTCTTGCCGAGCTTATTGACTCTCAATGCAAGTTCAGCAACTGCCGGAAATGCAATCGACCCGAAAAAGTCGCCATGAGAGTGTACCACGAGACCGTACTGCGGCGAGCTCGGAGGATGTAAGCCGCATTCCTCGATCAGATACGTGTTGACCACTGAATCGTATCTGTACATAAGTACATGTTAGTGAATATGCAGGCTCTCGACCCAGCTGTATCGGCAGTGCTTACAGAAAGTTGTATATGGAGTTGTTCATGTGATCGTACATATCATTGTCGGACCTGGCGGCAGCAGGTTAGCAGACTAAGGGCTGGTGAAGTAAGTACCTAAGGACTCTTGTTTCCTACCATCTGGTCCTATACTCCAAGATGTAGCCATAATCGCCTCTCTTGCGATGCTTCAGAGCAAGATGAGACATCGCCGGGTGGGCACTGCACCTGCGCATGCGCCTCCACCAAGCCTTGATACTTGGAAGTCTGTGAGCAGCTAGAGAGATCTTATTCTGAGTGTATTCAGAACAACGATCAAAGGGTATGGCGGGGCATCTCAAATGTGGGGGAGAATCGTGGCCAGGAAATCTTAAAAGAAGCAGGAATGGCTGGAGGACGCACCCAGGGGGGGTAATTATTTAGAGGTAGTCGATATTAAGAACCCAATAGTAGTTGGGAAGTCGTCGAGGGCGGTTTGGGAGGTTTGGGTGAGTATGAGGAGGTACTGCACCAGCTGTATGTACAGTACTAATCTTAGAGTAGAGAATTCGGAGCCATCGAACCGAGGTCCGGTACTGTAATTAGCTTCCATACGATTGGAGGGCTTCGGTTAAATCAACACGACATCCTTCGTAGGCAACGCCATGCTGCATTCCTTGGACAGCAGGACGTACAGTACAGTACTCGAAAGTTAACGAAGTAAGGAGTCGAGTTGGGACAGGGTAAAGGCCTCTACGTGCTGTGCAGTAGGAGAAAAAAGCTGCGGATATTGGCTCATGCACCACGGGCAACTTTCTGCTCGCACTCTGAAACAGACCACCAAGATATATTACCAGTACTTAGATTTTCTAAAACTTGGCGGGATGAGGGTTTGCCTTCTAACAAGGCCGAAGACCGAATGATCTGGTTGAATTTCGCAGAAGTCTTGTTCTTGCTAAAGTTAGGAACTTGGGCCTGGCAAGCCGGAATCGGCGGCTTTTTTCTCCGATGGGAGCCGGAAGCCGGGTTATCGCGTTTGCCCAAAAAGCGACTGCAAACCTTGTATGACCAGTGGTTGAAGCGACGCTGCGTAACAAAGCGTAGTTGCGCAAAGCGCGGAATAGTCGCAAGAGCAGCAACCTTGCGAGCCGCAGTTGCGACACTATTTCGACAGTTAGGATTAGGTTAGGATTCGTCGGGGTGTCTGGGGGCTTTAAAAACCCACCGCGTGGGGAACATATTTATAATTCGATTTAATATTTTTTTAGATTGTTTTTGGACCGGTTTCGGGTGTTTATATTAAAATTCAAAATGTTTATATTTATTCATAAATCGTTTAAAAAATGGTGGGTATTAGACTTTCGCTTAAAACGATCTACAACACTACTAGATAAGCTAATAAGCCAAGTTGAGATTTATAAAGGGAATCTTAAAAAACTAGTGGCTAATATCTCTGTAAAGTATTTGAGCTTGCATAACTTGGTATCACACCTATTTATTAAGTTGGAAAGCTTTGTTATCGGAACAACTTGGCGTTAGTCAGGAATAGGGTTAGCCGGGGGGGGGGGGCGGGCCCCTCCCCCCCCGGCCCCCCGCATTGGCGACATATCAAGAACTCTAAAAAAACCTAGGTTTCGGCT
>JAPZPB010000436.1:0-32237 GCA_037952635.1 Bryoglossum gracile | reverse complement strand
CCGAAGATTAACCGCGCTAGAGGGAAATTCCCTTGGTTATATAACTTGGGTAACGAATTGTTATACTCTTTACTATTAATAGCCCGCAAATTAATAAGCAAATAAAGAACTTAAACTAATATATTAACTAGCGCTTGCGACTATTTATTAACTACTATTAGACTAACTAGTCTTAGATACTCTTAGCGCTAGATAACGCTTAGCTTATGCTTTTATATAGTTCGATTAGCACTTCTTTATTTATGCTTTTATAAAGCTACTTACCTTATTGCTCCTTTAACTAGAAGGCTCTAAAAGCGCCTACTATAGCGCGCGAGAAGCTCTCCTTCTAAGAAGCAGTATAATATATAAAGCAACTAGAAGATAGCTAGAAAGTTATATAAGATATTATAGCAAGAGCGCAAGAACTAAAGACTAAGCAAGCAAATAAGCACTATTATAAGCCCGATTTTAATATTAAAGATAATATTTAGCTAACTATAAAGCACTTAGCTATTAACTAGCTAAGCTAGAAGCTTTTAAAGCAATAAGTTAGCCTATTTAAGATCCTTAAGCGCAAAGGGCTATTATATTATTTAAACTTTCTAGAGCATATAAATATCTACTTAGTAATTTATGCTTAATTCTTATATAAAGACGCAAATAATCCGTTGCTATAATAAGTAAACCCTCTGCTAAAACTTATCCTAATCTTAGGAGATAAAGAATAAGAAATAGAGTATATAGAAGCTATTTGTAAGCGCTATATTAAGCTAGAATACCGGGTTAAATAGCTTAGAGCAAACGAGGACCTAGAGTATTACCTTGCTAAAGATCTTAAGTATAGCCTTTATATACTCTATAATTTCTATATAGATTATCCCGATTTAAAGAGACTACTAAAAAGCTTACTAGTATAGCTTATAGCTTAAGAAAAGGGTATAAATAACTATAATAAGCTTAATAAAAACGATAAGCTTATAGTTAGAAGCTTAAAGGCAAGCTTTTTCGAGAGGGGGGGGTAATAAGACGATTATACTATCTCGGGTATTAGCTAGCCTTACTAGCTAGCCTAGCGCTCCTATATAGAACGCTTGCGCGGTTATAGGAACTAGCTTATAGTGCTCGGCTATGCCTAGCCTAGCCTACGCTAGTACTCTTAGACTAAGAGCCTCTATATATAAGATGCTATAAGCCCTCTTAAAGCTTCTCTCCTTTCTTCCTTAGCTTTAAATCCTCGAATAGACCTTGGCCTTAAGCTTCTTCTACTTGCTTTGCTTGCTCTTAATGCTTATAACCCCGCGTTGTCTTAATAACTAAAGAGCTTGAAAGCAGTGCTAATAGCATATTAGTGGCAATTTAGCTATAGCTTTAGAGCTAAGTAAGGGATATAGCGATACGGTATTATATAGTTATACCAGGGGTTCTAATAAAGCTATTGCTTAATTCGATAATATTAAAGCGTTTTAAGAAGAGGCTAGCGGCTTGCTTAATGCCCTTGCAATATAATTTGTCTCTTATTTATATATTAAATTTATCTTTGCGTAAACTTATACTTCTTCTTAATCTCTGCCTAGCTATGCCTAAAATCTAGTATAGTCTTAATACGAATTCGGTCTAAGCGAGTAGTAAAAGGGGCTCGTTCCCGGCGAGGTATTTAAGGAGCTTGCAAAGTTTATAGAGGTTCTTTGCTATAGTAATATTAAGTCGGTCGAATATTGCGATTAGAATTAGAGCTTAAAGAGCTAGAAACGGACTTATAAAGGTCCTAGAACGATAGGAGTTATACTAGTTATATTTATAGCAATAGAGTAGCTTTTAAGAAGGTATGCTGCGATAACGGGTTTTCTAAAAGGATACGCTGCGATAATAGGTTTTCTAAAAGGGTAGCTTGAGGATTAAAGTCGCTATTAATAGGCTAGAGAATATAGTAAAGGTCTATCATGAGCTAGAGTTGTGAATAGCCTTAATTGTGGAAGTGGTGGCAGAATAAATAATTCTGCCGGGGAAGAGTGGGGATGTTCTAGCAGGTTCTTTACAAATTATTGGCTGAAAGCCCTGGTCCGCCCTGGCCGCCCCGACCCACAATATACCCCAGTTAACATTCATTTATGGGAGGGGAAGTACTACTATAGATAAAGGAGGACTAAAGAGGAAGGTCGTATAGTAGAGTAGAGATGGATAAACGCTAGTTACTAATAAGGTTATTAAGGATGCAAGAGTGGGATGAGATATGAAGAGTGTTTATCGAAGGAGATTTACTTTCGTGGGAGATTTAGAGTTGGCCGCCTCCCGCCTGCTCCCTACACGTCATGTGACATGTTCACCCTTCGTACTTGGATGTCTGTCCGCGGCCCGTCCTCAAGGTTTTCGGGCTGGCTTGGCCGTTGGGACCGGAAGAGATCTCCGGCCAGAGGATAATGATTATGTCCTTTCGCCTCCCTTATTCATCTCTCTCACCAACAACTATTTTAACCCTCATACAAAGTAGAAATACAAATAAGAAAATAGCTGCATCTCCCCTCTCCCTCTCGCTTCCCCTTTTCATAGCTCTCGCCAATAATACTTTTAACACTCATACGAAGTTAAGGTACTGTACAGTACATTACAAGTACCAACTGAATCTTCACAACCTCTTCTGAGTTCTATATGTACCGCCACACCGAATCACATCTCGGTGCCTCACCCACTTCAAGTAAGGGAATCCATCCTTGGAGGCGTGGAATCACAGCGGTATTAGAACTACCTCAGTGACGTACAGTGCCGTACAACCAATCCATGGGCCTGAGCGTAGAAGTCACCCACTTTGTGACCTCGGCGTCGTCCCTTTCCAACCTCATCACCTTTGCCTCGACCTCCTGCAATTCGACAATCTTGAGATGATAGTCCATAGTATGTCATTCAAAGCTCATCATTTATTCAAACTTATCTGGCTATCCCCAATCTCTTATTCCTTTTCAACTCCTCGCCTGTGCCATTGCCGAGTTTCAGACTTGAGGCTCAAAGCGTTTGAGCACAGCGATCACCGACCAAACAGGTGAATAATATTTCATTCCATGAGACCAAAAAATGGTCCATGTTCATCTCAACTTAGCTCCGAACACGTCACTATGTCCCTTTGCCAGTTCGAATCTTCTCGTCCTGGGTTGCATGAACCAAACAGCGGCCCATTTGGCCAATAGTTCTCGGCGCAAAAGCTTAATTCTCCAGCCCTTATGAAGTTATGCTTGTCCCCAGGAATATCAAGGGGTCGAAGGACTCGAGGAGTTACTAGTCGCCGCACGCCTCAACGGGACTCGTTATGTCACTCTATGTTTCTACCGGTGATTATTGTTTTCTGCTATGATCCCGTCTTGACTTTTGAGCCTATCTGCCCTGTTAGAGGTTATTCTGGTTCTCGCTCGATCGTCTCAACGTCTTATTTCCCTGCTAGTAATTCTTCCCCAGTTTCCCCACCCCCCTCTCGGTGACCTTCTAGGCTTGTCTCATGAGCGGGATGTTTCTTGTTCTTTGCAGAGGAAGGTCTTACTTCCGGCCAGCCATGTTTGAACCATCTGAAATGCCCTCCACATATAAGGACATTCCCTAGGTAAGTATAGGTATCTCTATCTCTTCACGCATTCACTTCTTTAGCCTCTTACTTATATTCTCTAACATCTGGTATTCGTTCTTTACTGCTGGCCAGCTGCTTTATTTCTCTTTGAGCTTAACATCTTGCTTACTGTCGTTTCCAATACACCGGCAACAGACACTCCCTAGCAATTCAGAAAGAATTTACAAATTTCAATACAGCAAGAATGCGTTTCTCCGGACTCTCCATCTTGACCTTGGGCCTCTCGGCCGTTGCGTCTGCAACCGTCTCCAGCCCAGCAGCAGGAACTTCATGGCCAGTGAATCAAGAGCAGTCGATTATGTGGGAGAAAACTGGGCTTACTGGACCAATTAACATTCATTTGGTGCCCGCAGGTGCGGTTGATATCACAACCATCATCACTGATATTGCAATCCAAGTCACAAATACTGGAATGTTGAAGTGGACGCCCCCGTCGACGATCCTCATTGAAGAAGTCCAAATCATTATTGTCGATGCGGCCAAGAAGCTCATCATCTCAGAGCGCTTCATCATTGTCATTCTTACCAAGGTGTGTACCTTACTAGCTACATGAGATGGATAAACACTAACATTCGCAGCTCACAACACTCACAACGAAGAAATTAACAACGACTGCCAAGACTACCACCAAGCTCTCTACAGTGACAAAACCGCTTTTGGTAACCACCAAACCTCTTACCGTCACCAAACCCGTCACTGCAACTGTTATTTCTTTGGTTTCAGTCAAACCAGTTACATCAACGAATGTTTCCGTCGTTCAAGCATCGCTGGCGAAGACTGTAAGCTACAGTCTACCAGAGCTTCCAGTACTCAAGTGCTGTCAATGAATATGTACTAATGTTACTTCTGCAGACTTCAGTCGCTACCATCAAGCCAACTATTGCCACCGTTGCCATTCTTGCAACACCTACAACCAAGCCTACTACTGTTGCTCTCGCTACTCTCGTTACCTCTACTCTTCCCGCGATCCTCATGACTACGGCGAAGCCATTGACGGCCGTCTCGAGTGTGAAGGCCATCACTACAACCATGCCAACGAAGCCATTGACGACTGCTCTCCTGATGACAACATCCAAGCCACTCACAACAGCTGCTATCATCAAGCCAGCAAACACAACAATGGCAACACTCGTGAAGGTCAATGCCACAGCCACCGCAGCGGCCGCCGTGACGAAATTCACCGGTGCTGCCAATGCTCTGGCCTCCAACTCCCTAAGTGTTCTCTCTGGCGGACTCATCGGCCTGATCGCTATGATTATCCTATAAGCATCACCTGATCACTCGATTCTTTAATACAGTGCTTGGCATCAGAAGAATGGGTTGGGTTGCATGGGCGGGCGGAAAACTACACATCAAGTCTCCGTGTGTCTGATTTTGGGTCTGGGTCGCACACACAATGTGGCGCCTGGCAAGGAGAGAGTTGGCATTTATTTTCTATGTTTTTAATTCTACGTTCTGGTCGGACGGTTGAGTCGTCATTGTAATGGAGAGCAGGCAACTATTACAATTAGGGCCTATGAAGGTGGGTAGTTAGATATGAGAGCTCAGTGAGCGGGACTCTGCAACGCAGGGACAGAACAAATAGATTTTACTGTATAATCATGCCACTGGCTGACAAGCGCGATGAGTAGAGTTAAGTTCATGCTATAGAAAAGTGTAATGCATATGATAGGACGTTTCTTGTTGTCCGAGGTTTGACACGAGAAGTGACATTTCGAGCTCCTGGTTCCGTCTGGTGTGGAGGGTGAGAGCGAGTGAGGTCAGCGCTTGGGTAGGGGGTTCGACTTGCACCGGGACACCACTTTCTTTGAGGCCCCTGAGCCTTGGAGACTTTTCCACGTGTTCAAAATCGTCCCGAGCCGAGTTCTGGGTTTTGGTGCTATTCATTCTTCTTCCGAACTAGACTTGCCGACGACTTCTAGTATAAACCACAACTCCGCTCTGCTAATTCACTTCAGAGAACTCTTACTTCCTTTCAGCCTTTCCAATCTTCTTTGAAATCCTCAGTCCGGTAGTCTTTGTAATGTCGTAGCATGAAGTGCCTTGGCACACACAGGTAAGCTCACGACCCAAGTAGCGATGACATCCGCAAGGGTTGGTTGAACAGCTTGATTGAGCCTCATTCTCTCAACTAGCGCGACACGCACTTTCTCGGGCTTCGATATCAGTAATATATTTGCGGCGGCCAAAATGAAATCGTGACAAGTGGGACGAGAGTACGACATTTAAGAACCCGTCAACGCGCTCCGGGACACTGGTGCTTACATCTTGCATCTGAGCTTGAAGATCGAAGTATCTACATTTACAGTACCGTTCCTCTATGACCTGGGTCCCTGGGATATTCACGTTCTCGGAGCAATATCTCATCGACAAAGTCCAAAACCCCATGGTGTTAAGCACAATTCCGAGTGCGGATCCGCCGGGTTTCTGACATTTAATGGGTGCTCTGATCCTGGTAGGGCTATCTGTAGTGTTAGAGGATTCGGATGAGATGAGAGATTAGGACCGACAGGAAGCTTATTCTAACGACGAAGACAAATAATAAGAGGGTCCAGAGGAGAAACACTTTCAGACATCAAAATATCTTTCGACAAGAATACATTTTTCAGATGTGAAAATAAGTTTGAACGGGACTTCATCCAGGATTCAGATAAGATACTCTATTAGCCGATATACTGTACAGTACTGTACCTATCCATCTCAACCAAACACGCAATACATCAAATGGAGACTCGGACGAAATCCTTACTTACTCTTACGATAGATACAGCGACCATACTGGCCCACTAATCAGATCAACCCGAACAAACCACAAACCTATCCCCGCTCAACAAAAGGGATCACACCCACCAGCCAGAAAAACGAAACGAAATTATAAATCTCCGAAGCCACCACCCTCAACTTCGCCCCTCTCAGCATTACACCACGTCTGAAACTCGTTTGTGATCTCCGGTACGACTGTCCACACCCCTCAGCGGCCGACGCCAAGCGAAAGAAACAACTCATCGCTCAAGCGATGCAAGGCGTGGGCGTGGAACTGAGACACGAGATGAGGTGGGTGGCTTAGCTGCTGTGTCCTGATGTGAGATTGGTGCTCAAAAGCCAGCGCTGCTCTGCATATGGTGATTCGTGAATTTTTTTTATGGGGGCTGAGAGCAACTCCAAAAGGCCGAGATATGAGGTGGGATGTCCACTTGGACGTTGGGGTGTTTCTTGGAGAAAGCCTGGGGAAGCTTGGTACTGTATCGCCCAGAGAACTTGGAGACTCTGGACCTAGGTTGCGAATGCATGCCGAGTTACAAACATAGGAACTTTTTAGGTAAAGCTGACACATGCCAAGTAAAACGGGATAACCCCAGATGAGGAAGGGATACGAGAGTATAGTATTTTGCTTGTCTATGTAGAACTAAGCGCCTTACATACGAAATGTTTGACTCCCTTCCCTTCCCCTTCCCTGCTATCTCGTCAATCTGAGATTTGACTGCTTAACGTGATATCAACAAACACATTAGCAGCCTATACAATTGCCTTGCTTTTTGAAATAAGCACAAGGACCACTACTGTAACTCCTGACTCCAGAAACTTGGTATCCTTCCCTAGCGTATATCCATCAAGAAATCATCAATCCATCAATCCATCAATACAAAGAACCTGTCCACCAGGTTGTTGGTCAGTCATACCACACGTCCCTTCCACCCTCAAGATCCGCCTGTACCGCCAATTTGAACCGCTAGAGGATCGACCTGAGGTTCTTGTACTATATCTTCTCTACATTATGTGTCGGACGAGCATAGCCACTCTCGCTGTCGGTATATGAGAACGGGCGATTCTGGTCGTCAGGACGTTGGTTCGTGGAAGGGTTACGCGAGGGAACGGCCATTTCGTGGACTTGAGGGGCGACGGGCTCATCTCTGTATGGACTAGGTGAAAATTTAGTATACAGGAATGGACCGAAAGAAGAGTAGTGGAATTGGAGGAGGTCTGAGTAGAGGACTTACCTCAACCCACTGGCCGCATGCGCATTCTCCATCTCATGGCTCGCACCCCCATAATACGTCGGACTTGGATACCCAGGACTTCCTAACGGACTAACAATACTCTGCCCCGGGTGTCCCGCAGATTGACCGGTCTGCATGCTCATCATTCCGGTCCTTTCATCAATCGGTGGACTCATGCTTCGATAACTCTCCGCGCCATTCGCCGGGACGAAACCATTGAATCCTGTTGCTCCCACATTCGGCAACTTTTGCATATTAGGGTAATTGGCTTCTGAAAGGCCTGGCGAGGTCGGTTGGTAGGAATTGTGGTTAGTAGGCGCGGTTGATTGTCTGAGGATCTCTTTGACAGTCTTTTGGCGGCCACACATATAAATTAGTGCTCCGGCGAGAACTACGACTGCTACTCCTCCGATAGCAATTCCAACGATTGCTCCAGTTGGGAGTCCGGAAGATTTGCCTGACGAGGCAGGAGGGGCGGTTGGGGTTGGTATTGAAGTTGGCCCTGCTGTCGCTGATGAGGAACGTGTGACAGGAACCTCTGCTGGGAATCCTTGGAGAGGGCTGAGTGCGAGGGTAGCATTAGTCGTGTAAGCAAGTTGCTGCTCGTAAGTCTCTCCAGTAGATGTATTCTAGGACATGTTAGTGAAGGACTTGCATATGGAAATCTAATTAGACAAACAGGATTGATCACGCCGACCATGCCATTATAGCAAGCCCCCGGTGCTGAACAGTAGTAGGCAATAGGGTTTGTATCATTGATAAGTAATCGCCAAACAGGTGCCTATTAGTGAACATCATTAGTGTACATCGTCGCCGCACACATATCAAGTCTCTTACGTTGTTAGATACAACTTGAGTCGGCTCCCATCCACTCCAGAATCCAATCCTTCCTGCTCCGGTATCCTCGTACGGTATGCATGGTTGATTCCCAAACTCTCCTCGAGCTACTGAATGATTCTGGGGGTAGAAACGAAATTCTGTCAACAATTAGCGATCACACATTCCAATATCCAGCCCTGCTAGTATCTGGAGGTAGCATACCAACCCAATCTCCAACATTTGCAATTGTTGTTGACGGCGAGAAGCTGTATCCACTATCCTGAGGAAAATCAATACTGGAGATCGTGATAAACGTTGATCAATTGGATCACTTACAGCACCGACTGAAACAGTATGGGTCGCACCTGCGGAAGAAGCAGTGCTTGAGCTCGAGGTACTGGCATTGGTTGAAGCAGTCGATGAACTTGAAGAACTAGCTCCAAGGACGAAGGCAACAAAGGAAAACAACAATATTGCGATAGATTTCAACAACATCGTGATGAGTATAGGAATTTCGCGGCACTATGATTGTGATTTGGCATGAAAGGAGAGAGTTTGTCATGCTGAGGAAGGGATTGAATACCGGCCTCGAAGAACGGTCGTAAGCCGAAGTATTATTACTCTGCATGCGGGGTGGACCGATGGCTTGCCAAAGGAATACGGCCCAGCTGTCAGAAGGAGAGGCCGACACGAACAAGGAGCATCAGCCCTCAAATACATGGTGCTGCAGGTTGAACACGGCTGAGGTAACCCTACGGACATGAAGAAAGAAGCCCACGAAACGTTGCAGCATCGTGATGAGGCGCGAAGGGCTGGCTGAGGTACGAAATGGCGTCGAACCATAGACACAGCGGACCTAGATCTTGGGATTAAGTTTCAGCTTTTCCGAGAGACGTGATGAGTCCTTACGATGGGAGGGAACTACGATTCTTTGAAGCTGGCTTGAAGGATTCCCGCTGCCACAGAGCTTATCAGCCAGATTAGTATGCTTCCGCTGCAACTTCACCAAAGGAGGTCCTCTCCTGATGCTTGCTCGTGTGGACTTTAGCCATTGAGAACAATTAATATCCCAGGGCACGAAGATGCAGACTCCGGTCCCCCACAGTAAAATGTTGTCAAGGAGTCGCCGTTGAGGGTGGTAACACTGTGAGAGTTGATTGAAGGAAATACATGCAGTCAGGCCGGAGAGCGTAATTGTGGCTGCATCTTTCTGTAGCGACTCCAGTAAGTACCATGTATTTCTGACATCTGGCAGCCTCAAGGGTTCAGCATCTCCCAGTGTTGTACTACTTGTATACCAGCAAACAGGTCGAAATGGTCCAATTATGCAGCTCCTGTGTCATCAATGTTTCTTGCATGAGGCGCAGCTGGATTGTCAATTGCTGCCCCTCCACTTGTCGGGGACCTGGGGGTATGCGGTAGATCAGAAGCTTGGGATTCTAAAATGCAGGGCGGGAAAATAGAGGACATAAAAAGCAGTATGTTTTGGGGTATATTGCAGCTTAAAGATGTCATAGAGACTTTACTTTCTTGTTCCCCAATTTTGTGAAGTTGAAGATCCCACTCTCAACCACCAAACTCATCAGGCACCAGAGGTAGCAGATGCCGAAGCCTAATGCTCCTACTCCGACATTAATAACAACCCAGAGATCTGGTTTATTGTTTGGCGGCGAGAGGAATAATTCTACCACGTGCCACACACCCATTGCAATATAGAACAAGGTGTGGATCGCAGTGGTAATACGTCCAGCCCAAGTCGCCTGTCCATCCTGCTTATATGCAGCAAACGATGTAGGGGGAAGGCCCAGCAGGTAGGCCCAGAGCAGAGTCAGAACGGAATATGGTATCCGAAGATCAACCCGTTGAAGGAGAGGGAACAGTGTCCAGGCTCCAAGTATATTTGCAAACCCAACCCAGGCTCGAACACTCTTACTGAGTCCATGCTTCCCGGCCAGCAAGACTGTCATTGGCATCAATGGGAGCAGTACACTCTTCTCGTGGACCTGGAAGCTAAATAGGAAGAAGGCCCATGCGGTTGTAGCTAGAGCTAGTGGGAGGAGTTCCTTGCGTGGTTTGGTAAATATGACAAAGCAGGGGGGTGTGATTGCGGCAAGTGTGAGGAGTGATGAGGCTCGCTGGAGAAGTTCCTGGGGGTAGTTGCGGAGCTTGATAACGACGTTCAAAGCACACCAAAAATTGGCAACCTTATCCTCAAAAAGACCACGAGCAAAAGGGAATACACGGTGGATCATCTGTGCCATTTGCTGAATAATTGGGAAGTACCAGGACTTGTAGTCGATTCTGAAGGAGTATTCGGTGAAGATAGGTAGCGGTGCAAAATGCCCAAACAGGTCGGGTCGAGCATCAATACCCCTATGGGTGTCGTACAGAGCTCCGAGGAGAAGAGGAAGCAGAAGCATGGCGAATGAGGCTACGGTAACAACCGCAATACCCAGGAAACGAGGAATATTCATTCTAGGGAACAAGCAAACTCCCAAAAGATACGCAAATATTGCAGGTGCGTAGTACAATGCCATCTGCTTGAAGCCGAGTGCCAAGACGAAAAAGACACAGCTCCACATGTATCTTCCCGCCAGTACACTAGACATAGTTGCTAGTACCAAGCCTAGCATAACGGTATTATATTGGAAGTGTACATGGTCAATAAGTATAGTGGCTGGTTGCAGGAGAATGGCTGTGAGAGCGATGGCGGCGTTCCAAGAGTTGATTCCTTGGAGTTTGGTAAGGCGCCGTGTGAAGATAACAGCAGCTGGGATGTAGATGAGGTATTCGGACACAATGACTGTAGCTCGCATAAATATCTTCAAATTGGCAACTTCCAGACCGCGCGAGGTGTGGAGTGCGAACCAGGTTGGGTCAATGAACCCTCCGATCTTCCCCAGAAGCCAACTGTGGTATGCGGTCAAAGGTGGGTAATCCAGACCCCACCATTGCAGGTCGTGGAAGTACCATTGTGATATAGGCAATTGACTTGTGATTTCCATCCAGTGTCTCTGAGCTTCGTAGTCGCCGTACATTGGGGGAGATTCAAAACCTGGAGGAGAGGACAGGTTAGCAGCTCTTATTTTGCCCATGATGTCAGAGACACACCTGAATATCCCCAGAGCCCAGCAGCCCATCTGAACAAGCCCACTGCCATCAGAATTAACGACAGGATCTCCCATTGCGATACGGAGCTTCGTGCTGGCCAGAGAAAGGAAGCAAGAGGGTATGGTGGACGGCTGGTGTTGTTTGCACGCTCTGCAGGCGCAACTGATCCGACTTCGCTACCGTCGCTGGTCTTTTTGACCTTCCGCCTTGGTTTATGAGGCGAAGGACCTGCCATTATCACCGGAGAGGAGTTGAGGCTGTATTGGAATGGAAAGCGATGCGCATTGCTTGGTTGTGTAGGACCGTGAGGTTGAAGTTCGCGGGTGAGGGAGACATGGGCCCAAGCTCCACTGGCTAATAATTATTCACTCGAATACTGACTGTATTCCTTTTCGATTTTTCAAATCCTCTCAATTGCCGGAACTCCCTAAATATTCATGCTCCTCAACACCTCATTCACCAAAGCGCCGAACACTGGTATCCAGCTACCCTCGGGGTCCGTCATCTCCTAATCTCTCTCAGATACCAGAACCCTCTGGGATATCAGAACGCTCTTGAATATGAGACAGAGCCTTCGTCAACACCAAAACTCTCTGGGATATCAAAATGCTTAGAATGGCAGAGCCCTCTCGAATAGCAAACCCCTTTCGGAAACCGGTATCGAGACGCTCTCGAATATCTAACACCCTGAATTTTCGTGACGGATTGTGCCACATTTTTTTGGTATCTATTACAAGCTAATCAATCTTTACCAAGACAGATATCAGTCCAATTTACCATCGGCTTTTTCAAAGCCGGATTTCCTCAAGTGTGGCCAATGCGGTGGTAATTCCCTTCGTTTTGCTGTAACTTACTTCTGGTGTTCATTTTTTATGTTGCTGCTCTGCAATGCCCAAGTGTTTGAACACGCATAGCATGCATTTAGTTTTCGAGTCTTGCGCTGGTAATGACCACTCAGCAAAGAAATAAAGAGTTATGCATTTCTCCAGCGAAACTGTAAAGCTCAGGATGTCTCCCGAAAGACCGCGTTCGAGGATAAGCCTGCCGAGAATGGCATATTGCAGTCATGTTTCTAGATCTGTCGCCATTTCGCTCCGCAAAATGCTCAACAGATGCCATCAAATCCGATTGGAATCATGATTTATACCCGTGCAACTCTTGCACTATCTCCTCCATCATTCTTTGGGGATATAAGGGCTAAGGGATCCACCAGTCTATTTCATGGGCTTCTCACAAATCAAAATGTTCTGATATCCCCACCTTAGGTGTTGCGTGGAGAGCACGAGAAGCACAACATTTCGCTAGTATATCACGGAATGCAGGGTTCGGCTGTGGGATAAGCTGCACAAGTAGCTCATCGAGATATTCAGTTGCGTTACTTCCGACTTCGTGCTCTATTCTATATTGTTAATACTCTCAAAATATGAAGGAAAATAACCAACAGATCAGGTCCGTTGCGATCATAGGGGCAGGTGCCTCAGGTTTGTCTTCCTCCTTACCTATGTTCTAATCTGGCTGAGTCTTCCCTCTAAGGTCTTATATCGGCTGCTGCTTTGAAAGCGGAGAAGTATTTCGAAAACATAAGGGTGTTTGAGAGGAGGGAGGAAGGTGGTGGAACGTGGTTAGTAGGCCGATGATACAGCGTCGACCCGTCCCTTTGGATATCAGTCTCTCAAAATATCCGCTGATCTCCATTATTCAGGCTCTACGATCCAAAGCCCGGCTCCCTGCCTATCAAACCAGGAAGTCTTCCTCCTGATGTTGACCCTCCCCTCGCCATACCCGAGACCCTTCCAGCCACCACAGCTCCAAGCTCTCAAGAACGATTTCTTCAAACACCGATCTACGATTCGCTCACAACCAATGTCCCAGCTCTTGCTATGAGCTTTTCAGATCTCCCGTTCCCATATGGACCGTTTGTTCCCTATTACATCCCGCGCCGATACCTAGAATCATATATCTCGCTTCACCAGCTCGACCCCTTTATCTCCTTCGGTACCACAGTGGAAGATGTATCAAGAACGCCAGATTCTCGGCCTGGTCAAGAGAGGTGGAAGCTCGCCCTGCGGAAGCATAATTTTGCCTTAGGTGTTGACGATTGGTGGGACGAAGAATTCGATGCTGTTATTCTAGCAAATGGGCATTACACGGTTCCTTATGTAAGTCTTCCATCTACTCCGCTTCTTCAACTGACCCCAAGTCCAGGTCCCTGTAGTCAAGGGACTCGAAGAATACGAGAAGATTTTCCCCGGCAGAGTCACTCACTCCAAAACCTACCGCTCACCTCAGGCATATAAAGACAGGAAAGTCCTCGTTATAGGAAACAGCGCCTCCGGCCACGACGTAATCCAGGACCTCACTACCACCGCCCGCCTCCCCGTCTACCAATCCCGCCGCTCAAACATGCCTTGGGATGAAACTTCCCCAAAAGTCTCCTGGAAGCACGTAATCTCGGAATTCCTCCCCTCTGGTCGCATCCTCTTCTCAGACGGCACCTATCTCGACGATATCGATCACATAATCTACTGCACTGGGTACCTCCCCTCCTATCCTTTCTGGAATAGCAAAGCCAATGGGAGAGCATTATGGGCTTATGAGAAGAGACATATTATCAATGGCTACCAGCACACTTTCTTCAGCGACTTCCGCACTCTCGCCATCGTCGGCTTGCCAAAGACTCTGACGTTCCGCGGATTCGAATATCAAGCCATTGCCTTAGCTCGTCTTTTTTCGAATAGGAATGCATATCCGTTGCCCGGTGTTGAGGAAATGGAAAGATGGGAAAAGGAGAGGGAGACAGAGAAGAAGGAAAAGGGAGGCAAATTCCATGATCAGAATTTTGAAAATGAGGAGCGATGGGAGTGGTTGGAATATCTCTACAAGTTTGCTGGGCTGAGGGGGTTTAATGGGGAGGGGAGAAACCCACCTGTTCTCGGACCCGAAATCTTATGGGCTTTGCAACATCAGAGGAAGTATTCGCCGCCTGAGAAAGGGAAGAGTGCTGAGGTGACGGGGAAGGCCGAGACAGAGGACCAAGTAGAAACGGAACTCAAAGACGGTATTGCGAAGGAGAACACTGTTCAAGGGGTGTCGAAGAAGGCTGGTAATACTTGGGTGCTGGTGAATGGGAAGGAGCAGTGGGTATAATTTGTTCCTCTGGCGCTTGAAGACTTACTTGTCCAAAGACTCACTTGCGGTATCTGACAAGTGACTCTGTTTTGTTTAGAATCTGCTTCCCCCACTTTCGGCAGCGGTAGAACTTTCTTAATCGAGGCAATTCTGGAAGGGAGTTGATAGATGTCCTGAAGTAAGATGTCTAGCTCAGTGACTTCCAGCAATCACCGCCCTAACTCGAAATACCATTTCGTCTCTTGTAGAATTTCGCACGTAAATCAGCACCACCACTGCTGTCAGGTGACTTTCCAGCTTTATAAATCTACTTGATGTTCCCCATCTTTCATATGTATTGTACAATAAATACATGCCTCTCACTCCGGTAGATCTCGATTTTCAATACTCACTCACATCCCACTCTCCATGAATATATCCACAAATATTCCTTGGATTCGTGATCTGCTCTCAAAATCCCACTCGCCAACTCCCTCACCTCCACCTCCACCTCCACCTCCACCCCCATCTCACCCACCTGATCACCAGTTCCAGACTTGATATTCACGGTCGATGGGGCATCTCCCCAAACCAACAAATCACACAATCATACAAATCGCCTCGGTTAACCTTTCTCTCAGGATCACCGAATCATAGCCGTCTGCCCTGGAAAACTTGCAGATCCAAGGGTTCAGAGCTTGAAGGGGCCTGCAGCGGGCGTCGGATGTCTCTGATAAGGATGGGGCAGGCATTTCCCAAGAAAGGAAGTTTGAAACTGCCAAGAAAGGATGATAAGAAATAAACCGGAAAGTTACTGTATTTTCGGACTTTTTAGGGAGAGGCAAATACGGTCGGGATAAATATGTCGGGAGGTTTTTATGTTGTATAGATACAACGGGTACGGTCGTTGGGCCCATGGAAAGGGGGGGGCTTAGGCGATGCATAGCATAAAAGATTTTATATTTCATTGGGACAAAATGGCGTTGTGCTGAGATTTATGCGATGACGTCGTTGCAGCAAACAGCCGAGAATTGAAAGACAAGAGAAACGGCGAGATATAGGGCGCCCTTGGCAGGGCCACCACCCCTCAACCCCCTCGACCACCAAATCTATCTCGCACCCAATACGGAGTAAAGACCCGCAAATTGGCAGCTTTTACCATACAATACTTGAAGTACTTCGGATACTGCATCTCGTTGGGAAAACTTGCGCCGGTCCCTGACGTGTGCAGCTCTAGTGAGCCATGGCGGCCACCACGGTACAGGTAGGAAGACTAGAAAGACTACCAAGACGTCCCGTCACGTACGGGACTTCGTGTTCGACAAGACTACAAGACTTCTAATCCACTGACGACGTCCTGTCTTTGAGGAACTGTCTGAAGAGACTTCACTTTCGCTCGTTTTGTTTACGTCGTTGTATTCCCTCCCTGTCCTTTCCTCGACGTCTTATCTCTGCTCCTCGAGATTTCAAGCTCCTTTCTTCACTACCAAGTATCTGCCAAAGAGGATAGAGCACCAATTGACATATTAGCACCACACCGGTCGTTTCATTTTCCCGAGACACTGCTGGGCAGCTGTTCTAGTCCATACACTGAGATTGGACACTCAATCTACCTGCAGTCACCTAATCTCTACTTCTACGACAACCCCTAAGCGAATCTGATATGTCTACCCCAATCAATGAAAAGGAGCAATACTCCTTTCCCGCCTTTTCACCGAATGAGCCTGCGAATCCTCAACACGGCCAGCGGCAAGAGCGCCGCTCTTCAGACGAAGATGGCACTTTACAAGGAGAAGGACTCGAACAGGATAACTTCGACAACTACGATGAGGGCATTAAGCGCAACCACCTACGAGTGTACCCCAGCTATGCCGAAGGACAAGACATCATTGAAAATGCCATGTCTCCTTCCGCTCAACGCGAGCAATCCCGACGTCTAGACGACGACTTAGAGCTCCTAAAAGCCGAGCGCGTAGTCTCCAACGCCGAAAGAGATGGCAGCACAATGGGCAGATCGCGCTCCATGGCGAGATCAAGATCCCGCAATGCTTCAGAGCCAGTAGACGATTTCGATGTCGATACTACGCCTATTCATGAGAAGACTAAGGCCTACTCACCGCCAGCGAACCCGACTACGAAGTTTGCAAAGTTCTTTAAGAAGATCCATAATTCAAGTTTCTTGGTTCGGTATTTTTGCTATATTACGCCGCTTATGCTGCTATTGCTCATCCCGCTACTATTTGGTCTGTTGCTGTTTAAGACGGCGAATGTGGGGGGTGTGGAGCTGTTTTGGTTTGGTATGTGGTTGGAAATTATTTGGTTGACGTTGTGGCTTTCGAGAGTAAGTTTCCTCGAAATTTGGTAACATGAAAGAATAGAGTGCTAACGGCTTACAGATCATTGCAAAATGTATTCCATATCCCATGGGTCTAATCTCGAGTCTTTTCACAAACAATAGCAAGAAATGGAGGGATCTCGGCAAAGCTCTCGAAGTTCCAGCAACCTTGTTCTTCTGGTGGCTAGCAATCGAGATCTCCTTCCTCCCAACTATGAAGAACCACCACTTAAACGGTGACAAGACCACCAGATCCTGGGAGAACACCGTCAACAAGATCATAGTCTCCGCTCTAGTTGGTGCCGCACTCAACTTTGCTGAAAAGATCATTATTCAACTCATCGCCATCAGTTTCCATCTTCGGACGTACGCCGATCGAATTGAAGTCAATAAGTTCCAGATTTCAAGTTTAGTTAAGTTGTATATTTATTCGAAGGACAAGATTGCGATGGAAGATTCGGAGTTTGAACAGTATCCTACGTCGGGAGGTCCGGCTTCAGGAGCTAGGACGCCGATGCAGTATGCGATGAAAGCGCAAAAGAATGCTCAGCATGTGTTCACCAAGGTTGGAGATGTTGCAGGGAAGGTTGCTGGAGATTTCACAGGACAGGCCGTGAAATCCAGCAACCATCCTCATCAAGTCATTCTTACACTCTTGAACTCCACATCTGGTTCCCAAGTTTTGGCCCGCAGACTTTATCGGACCTTCGCTCTAGAAGGGACTGAAACGGTCCTGTCGGACGATCTGAGACCAGCATTCGATAACAACGAGGAAGCTGATGCAGCTTTTACTATGTTCGACAAAGACTTAAACGGCGATATTTCCATGGAGGAACTTGAAGCTGTCTGTGTCGAAATTGGTAGTGAGCGTAAAGCTATCACTGCCTCTCTCAAGGATCTTGACTCTGTCGTATCGAAGTTGGATAATGTCTTTATGTTCATCGTTATTGTCATTACGGCATTGGTTCTCATCTCCTTGATTTCAACCTCTGCTTCAGGAGTTTTGACTTCAGCTGGTTCAACAGTCTTGGCTCTCTCATGGCTTTTCTCTGCAACTGCTCAGGAATTCCTGCAGTCGCCTAACCCTAACCCTAACCCTCTAACCCCTCTAACCCCACTTGAGAACTGATATTGAAAGCAAAGAAGCTTCTATAAACTTAAGTTTATTAGGAGCTCCTACTATTCAAAGCTCTATAGAAGCTCTTGTGGACTTGAGTTTATTAGGAGCTCCTATTATTCGAAGTTCCGTAGAAGCTCTTCTAGACTTGAGTTCCTAAGGGGTCGTCTAGGCAATTAACTTAGACTTTAAAGGCCAGCTAAAGCGTAGGTAATTATATATTATGAATTAAGTCTTAAACAAGGCCAATATATAAACTCAGGAAAGATCGACAAGATATGGTATCGATTTATCAATATATCAGCTTATATCTCATTATAATATTAGAGTAATCAAAAGTTATATGCCATGCCATTGAATTGGACACTGTCCAATGTGTGACGATACGTTACTCAAGTCACATGACGAAGGGCAGATCTGGGTTTGCCCTCCGGCGCGGTTAATCCTCGGGCCGACTATAGGCACTTGATTAGTGGTCATAGCGAGACGAGGCTAGGATAGGGCGGAGGCCTAAGGCCCAGGTAAGTTTCCGTTGCCCTGGCAGCGGCGGTGGCCCAAGCGCCAACCTCTGGCCTATTTAAGAAGGGGTTCCCTAAGAACCTCTTTCCTCCTTGTATTTGCTCTCTATAAGATAGCCTGCGAATGAGATTAGTTTTCCAACCTCCTCGCGCTGTCACACAATGCTGATTACTCGTTTCCTAACGTTATTTTAGGTATAACTAGCAAATGCCGAAATAAAGAAAATTAAAAGATAAGTATAATATTATTATTATATAAGAAATGGGTATTAACAAAGGTAATTGCTCGCTATGCTAGTATACCTATATACTACCCTTTACTTTTCAATATTAATATAATAATAATATTATTATCAAATTCTAATCCTAAGCAATAGTTGCAAACCTTTAAATATAAGTTTTTATATTTATAATCTTTGCAAGCTTTATTAACTAAGACTCTATAATATAGGCCTATTCTTAAGTAGACTATGCCGATATTCGGGGTAATAAGGCTAACTTTAAAGAAGTAAGCTAGAGATAGAAGGCGCTATTATAACTTATATTTACCTAGATAAGAAGAAGGCGTTAGGAAAGACTTGGGATATCTTAAAGGGCGGACTTATATTATACTAAGTTAACCTTAGTAGTAGTTATTTCCTATAAAAGGCAATAGCAATTAGCAAGACTACTACTTTCGCGAAGACGTTCTTAAAGAAGAGATATATAAAGGGTATAAAGTTAGATGCTATTTATATTGCTTTATTAACTTTAAATAAGACGATTAAGGGCAAGATAACTAGCAAGATAGTAAAGATTAGTAAGAATATATTCTTTTATCTTCTTAGAAATATAACTAATATCTATAGGTATTATTAGCTTACTAGCTAACTAGCTGCTTAATATTAAGGGAGTCGAGGATGCATAAAAACTAAGATTTAGAAAGCTAAGCCTTTAAGAGATTAAGGATTATCTTATAAATCTATAAAAATTTCTTTTCTTATATATAGTATTCGGTTATTTAATATTATATACTTTAAGTAATATAATATATTATATAGTAGTATAAAATAATAAAATAGAATATATAAGATACTAAACCTAAAATATAAACTAAGCTTTAGCTTATTAACGTTTTCGTTTCTTGCTACTACTTACTAATATAAAAGAGTTTTTATAGCTAGTATAAATGCTAAGTATTTATTGCTCTAGTTTTAATAGCAAGCTAATTTCCCGCTAGGCTTTAATATCCTTTAGATCTCGAATCGAGTTAACTATTGCTTTTAGCATTAATAATAAATAACCTATATCTAGTACTTAGAGCAAGCATATATTTCGCCTTAATAGCAATATCTAAGAAATCCTCTCCTTCCTCTTTACCTAGATTAATCGGCGTAAAACTCCCTCTTAGCTTATCTAACATCTCTAGTTCCCCTAGTCTCCTTCCCTGGATATACAAATTATTCCCTTCTATTAAAGTCGCAGTAACTTAGCCTTTATATAAAATATTGCGAATCGGACTTATAAGAAGATTAAAGAGGTCTTTATCTGCTATGCTCAAATTCCCTGCCATACCGGTTTTGCAGTATTAGTGTCAAGCGCATTCGCATACTTCTCCCATACATTATGCAATGTGCCCTTCACTGTCTGGTCGCCCATGTTGTCTTTTAAGTTCTTCTCGAATTCACACGATACCTTTGCTAGGCTGCTGCATGGATACCCATGGGTGGGTTTTTTCTTCAAGAGTTCCTAGGGTATTCTAATTTTTGTAATCCAGGACGGAGTGGGATCACTATCTTATACGGAGCTTCATCATGGCGGCGGAAGAGCGGTTTCATGATATCTGTTATTAGTCGAGTCTTCTCTCGTTGTTTGGTTTTAATCTTGTGTTCGACCTACAATTTGTTATTGATTGAGGACCTCAATTATTGGAGTATATCTTACCGCAGAATTACTTGCATTTAGCCAGACCACTTTCACCACTCTAGTTTGTCCGAGACGGTGACCGCGGCAATGTGCCTGCCTCTCGCTGTTATGGTTCCACCATGGCCCATCCTGGATAATACAACTTGCGGTGGTGATATTCAGCCCGACTCCACCAGAGGTAGTAGTAATTAAGATTGGGGTACTCGGACTTCCCTCAGAAAACTTGGTTATCGCCTTCTCTCGTGCCTCTTTGCCCATTGTGCCGTCATATCGAAGAGCCACGACCTTGCGCTTTTGCTTGAGGACTTCTGCGAATAGGTCTAAAACTTTCAGATATGGTGAGAAGACGATGATTTTTTCGACTGGGAATGCATTTCGAAAAGTGTCATAAACCTCAAGAAAGGCGAACATACGCGCTGACATCAGCTCAAACTCCCCACCCGCGATCCGTTTTAGCCATTCCTCTCGATCTTCATCGTAGATTAGCGAGATTTCTTCATGATATTCCCTGTAAACTTCCTCGAGTTGTTCGTCGATATCAATTTCTTCTGCTTCGGGGTCATAATCGGGATCATCAGGATCATCGCCGTCCATAACTTCAGTATTGACGTCCTCGATTTCAAACTCCTCCTTGATTTTCACATTAAAGTCTTCATCGGCAAAATCCCGCAGTAGAAATAGCGTTTCCTTTTCCTTTTCATTTGGTGTGTAGAGACATGGGTGGAGGCTGCGTAATTGCGCGGAGACAAGTTTATGGAACGCATTGACATCTTCTTCTGTGAAGATGCCCACCTTCTGACAACGAACGATCCTTTCGAATTTCTGAACGAGTAAGTGTACCAACCGGCTGTCATAAACATCTAGTTCGAAATCGTGTTTCCAAACAATGATCCCCGGAAGGTCTAGTACAGAACCTGGTCGCGCTACCACAAACGCTAATAGCAGCTTCTGCATGATAAGAACTCGATCAGGCCTAAGATCTTGGTGGCGATTATCATAGGTCTTCTCCATAAACATATGGTTGAAGAGTAACTTGGAAGTAAACGGGTGACCTTTGAGGAGGAGCAGATTGGCCACGATATCCGACCATTTGTTGTGCATGAATGTCCCACTGACTTGAATGCAAGCCTGGAAGAACAACGCCCGAATAGCTGTAGACCTCTTTCCCTTTCCCGACTCCACATTCTTGGCTTTCTGGACCTCGTCAAGAATAAGAAGTTTGATTGGCAACCCTAGAACTCGCCATATATCAGAGTGCAAAGCCGACTGTGGCATCTTGGATGGTTGTCCCAAGACCGCGTTTGCCGCCTGCTTGGCGGCATAAGCATTTGGTTCAATAGAGCGGTACTCGGACTCCAAGAACTCATATGTGACAATTACGACATCAAGCTGCATGGCATTAAGCTCATGGGCTGAAATTTTAGGATCACGCAGGAAGAAAATCCTTAATTGTCGATATCCCTGGAACTGATGTTAAAATTGAGGACGTCGATTTCGACAAGGGTTTGCTTACCGGCTTCAATATCGCCTTCAGTTCTTCAAACCATTGTGGGATTACACTAAGTGGTGCAACGATGAGGATAAAGGAACCAGGTTGATGAAGTGCCTCGATAGCCACTCGAGCACATGTAATTGTCTTCCCCAAGCCCATCTCGTCACCGAGTATTGCCCCAGCGAATGGTGAATCGAAACATAGATAGTACAACTGTGCAGCTCCTTTTTCCTGCCAAGGGTATAGAGACACACCAATGTCAGACCTTGGTGGGAGAAGTGGAATGTTTATCAACTTATCCTGTAAAAAAATATTAGTTATTGGTCAAAACACAATCTTTGACTTACGATATGAGCATCCCACTGATCACCAAAGTACTCACTGACGTGAGGATGTTCCTCCTTGTTCCCAAAGGTCACCACCTGAACATTATCTCTACCCCATGTCATCTCTTCCTCTCCCGTCATCGACCATAGGGATTTACCAGAACTAGATGTAATGTCTACCGAGGCTTGATCATGGCTCTCCTCTTCCTCGTCGTCTTCCTCGTCCATGTCTGCCTCAGACTCGCTATCTTCTGTAAGCTGCGTACGCAATGTCTTCCCTTTGTCCTTAAGATGTGGTTGCCAAAAGAATCTTTCTGCCTTTTCCATTGCATTTCGAATTGCCGTGTCTTTGCATGCTGTGATGTCCTCCTCAGTAGCAACACCAGGAAGAGCTAATGCTCTAATATTTTCCGTGATATCTTCAATGGACGTCATTTTGAGGACGTCGATTTTCGAGGCAAAATTATTGAGGGAAATGCGCTGAAGTTCAAGGGGATATTGTAGTACATGAGGAAGAGGACGGTGGAGGTGAAATGGTGTAGAAGGTAACAAAAGGTGAACTACAAAGTAGATGTTAGGATCGAAAGATCCTTTAGAAATGGGGATATTAGTTTAGATGAAATGATCATGAAGGTTATGGAGATTGGACGAGACCGTAAAGCTATTGCTGCTTCTATGAGGGATGTGGGACAGGCTATTAGTGTTTTAGATCAAGTTTTAGTCTCCATTCTCTTCATTATTGTTCTTTTCATCTTCGGTACGTCCCTGCTCCTGACTACTTAACTGTCCTAAATGCACCGCTAATACCTACAGTTGCTTTCCAAGACACAAATTTCGTAACCACCCTCGCCACAGCCGGCACCACCCTCCTCTCACTCTCTTTCGTCTTCGCAGCCACGACCCAAGAATTCCTCGGCTTCTATCTCATTATAATATTAGAGTAATCAAAAGTTATATGCTATGCCATTGAATTAGACACTATCTAATGCTGATTACTCGTTTCCTAACGTTATTTTAGGTATAACTAGCAAATGCTAAAATAAAGAAAATTAAAAGATAAGTATAATATTATTATTATATAAGAAATAGGTATTAATAAAGATAATTGCTCGCTATGCTAGTATACTTATATATTACCCTTTACTTTTCAATATTAATATAATAATAATATTATTATTAAATTCTAATCTTAAGCAATAGTTATAAACCTTTAAATATAAGTTTTTATATCTATAATCTTTGCAAGCTTTATTAACTAAGACTTTATAATATAGGCCTATTCTTAAGTAGATTATGCTAATATTTAAGGTAATAAGGCTAACTTTAAAGAAGTAAGCTAAAGATAGAAAGCGCTATTATAACCTATATTTACTTAGATAAGAAAAAGGCGTTAAAAAAGACTTAGGGTATTTTAAAAGGCAAACTTATATTATACTAAGTTAACCTTAGTAGTAGTTATTTCCTATAAAAGGCAATAGCAATTAGCAAGACTACTACTTTCGCGAAGACGTTCTTAAAGAAGAGATATATAAAGGGTATAAAGTTAGATGCTATTTATATTGCTTTATTAACTTTAAATAAGACGATTAAGGGCAAGATAACTAGCAAGATAGTAAAGATTAGTAAGAATATATTCTTTTATTCTCTTAGAAATATAACTAATATCTATAAGTATTATTAGCTTATTAGCTAACTAGCTGCTTAGCATTAAAGGAGTCGAGGGTATATAAGAACTAAGATTTAGAAAGCTAAGCCCTTAAAAGATTAAGGATTATCTTATAAATCTATAAAAATTTCCTTTCTTATATATAGTATTTAGTTATTTAACGTTATATACTTTAAGTAGTATAGTATATTATATAGCGGTATAAGATAATAAAATAGAATATATAAGATACTAAACCTAAAATATAAACTAAGCTTTAGCTTATTAACGTTTTCGTTTCTTGCTACTACTTATTAATATAAAAGAGTTTTTATAGCTAGCATAGATGCTAAGTATTTGTTGCTCTAGTTTTAATAGTAAGCTAATTTCCCGCTAAGCTTTAATATCCTTTAAATCTCGAACTAAGTTAACTATTGCCTTTAATACTAATAATAAATAACCTATATCTAGTACTTAAAGCAAGCATATATTTCGCCTTAATAGCAACATTTAAGAAATCCTTTCCTTTCTTTTTACCTAGATTAATTAGCGTAAGACTCCCTTTTAGCTTATCTAATATCTCTAGTTCCCCTAGTCTCCTTCCCTGGATATATAAATTATTCCCTTCTATCAAAGTCGCAATAACTTAGCCTCTATATAAAATATTGCGAATCGGACTTATAAGAAGATTAAAGAGGTTTTCCACGATACTAGGTGTAGCTACTAGAGTTTTATTAGAAATTTCTCGACTAAGACAATATCTATAATAAAAGTCTCCCTAGGTCTAGACTCCTCCTCTTATTATAAGGGCAGTGAGAATTTTTTAGTTTGCTACAAGCTAGACTATATCTCTTAGTTCCTTAAGGTTATGGCCATTTTGTAAAAGGTAGGCTAGTTAAGATTTCCATGGAACGAGATAAGTATAGATTCGAAAGCTTCGCTAGCTCGATAAAGTGCCTAAAGTTAGCCTTTTATTTTAGCAGGTTGGCTGGCACGTCGCAGATATATACGATAATATTGCAGGCACAAAACATGCTCTCGATTATATAAATAGGACCCTAGATAATCTGGCAAAGCTAGCTAGCCTTACCCGCGTTGAAATCGATAATAATATCTAGACTGCTGAAATCACAAACTCGATGCCCCAGATTAACGGAGCCTATCCTAGATTCCATTATAGATTTATGCGCGAGCAGAATACTTCGTATATATTGTATTTACTGCTAGATATACAACCTTAAAGAGACTTGCTAACCATTATGTAGTAGCACCTTCTAAAGATGAAAGAGGGCAAGTAAGGAGGGGATAAAGTAGTACAATGTAGCAGACTTAATTAAAAAAACTTTTATTTAACCAAGGACTACTTGAAACGTTCAAGAATTTATTGGTTCTAGAAAACTAATCGCTATAAAGAGAGAGTCGATATTCACCGAGGACTTAATCTATATCCTTAACTGAACTCCTGCGGTATCTACTCTACTATATCAATAGTTAGTTAATAAACGTTCTCTATAAATTCAAAATAGGGAAATTGTCGTGGAAGGGGGAGATTGTTGAAAGAGGTCAAATTGCTATATTAAGAGAGGTTTGTTGTAAAGGGAAAGCTTGTGAACTTAAGGTCGTAAGAAGAGGTTAAATCGAGATGTTGGCTTAAGAACTCAAGTCCATAAGATGGCTAAGGGAAATTGTATATACTAGCCAGACGAACTCTTACTTAAGACGCAAGAGGTTGGTATTTTTGCAGGTCTTGCGGGTCCTATAGATCTTTGTAGTGCGTCTTTCTTTTCTGGCTTTCGTATAGGCATTTTCGCCTTCAGTTTGTTGGAATTGGCTTCCTCTGGACTAGATTTCGCGGTAGTCTTTTCGAGAGCAACTAGTGTCTTGGTATCGGCCCCCTTCGGAGTGGATTCCGCGCCGGTCTTATTAAGAGGGAGTTCGCCCGATTCGTTGGCAGCTAACATTTGCTATTCGGACTGTTCCCTTAGCTTATCGAATGCACGCTTCTGCATGTTCGCGTACTTGCGCAATGCACTTGTCCATTCCTTCTTGCGATACTTAGTAAACGCGCTTTTGCTAGTCCGAGTTTATGCATCGTACTATACCCGTTCCTTGGGACTCAGTTTAGGATACCCGGACGAGTTAAATATCTTAGGGTTTATTGCTAGAGTTATATGCACGTCTCGGAATAGTCGTAGTAATAGTGGAGCACGGTCGGTGTTAGTAACGAACGTGGTACCCGACTTATTAGACGACTCCGATTCAGCGTCTAGAATTGGCAGATGTGGTGGAAGTTCGGGTTTTAGCGACGATATATTTAAAACGCTAGGGTCTGGACGCGGCCGCGAGGGTTCTGAAATAGACTCCTCTTGCGCCGACTCTAGCTACCGCCGTCCTTTAATAACACCTTTGTCTTTGATCCCACGGCTATACTCCCTCTAAAGCCGGTAGTTTCGAATTTTGTTATCTAATATAAACAAGTTAGCTAATACTAATGGCTTGTGCACTTGAGTCCCAAAACTTACTATATTCGACGAGAGAACGTAGATATTTATACATCTTAGTGTATATAGCAGTGTTAGACGCATCTAACGAAGTCTTCGCGATATGTTTAAAAAATTGCATCTAGTGAGTAAGCTTATAAACATGATTAGGGAGGACGCTTTCTATTTGTTCTATCTCCTCCTCGTCGAATAGAGGGATTGGAGCATTAGCTTGATTTCTGGCCAGATATTCTCTTTCTATAAGTGGATCTTTAGTATAATCCTAGTCCGTATCCGAGTCGGCACCTAAAAGACCTTGATGGGCTAGTGGATCGTTAGCATTATTAAGCTAAGTGGCGTTATCTTCCTCGTCGGTAATATCTGGAAGAGGCTGGTTGGTATGCCGCACTAATTAATGTTAGAGGGAGGCTTATGAACTCGAGTTAATTAAATATACCTTTATGTCGAATAGGGGTAGGAGTAGGGGGATCACTAGACGAACTAATAGAAATCGCCCGCTATATATCCTTCTTCTTAGAATTGCCTCTAACGGGTATCTTACTAAGTCTATATGATTTTCTAGCGTGGGATTTATTGGCAGAAGGTCCCTTGCAAGCATCCGTAGGTTATATACCTAGTAGAGTTAGAGAAAGGGACCTTGTAAACTCGAGTTAAGAAGCTTACTAGGTAGGGGAGATATAGGCTTAGGGCTTGGCCCGAATAGATTTGCCTCCTAGACCACCTCGGTTTTAGCTATACTATTTGCCCGTGGTCTCACGAATGCAAGTTGCATATCCGGCTACGCTTTTCTTATAAGGGTTATGGTAGATTCTAAAACTGCTCGAATTAGTAGGGGGGGGCCTTATAGAGTCCAGTTAAGAAGCTTACGAGAAAGGATAAAGTCGGTATCCTTGCTAAACCTAGAGGAGCCTTTCCCCTTCATAGCCTTAATTGTCGCTATATTACTCGCTAGCGGTTTATCTTATCTATATACCTTTGATTAGTATACTCTCTCGGTGGAAGTCTGCTAGTAATCTTTTGCAGTTCGCGGAGCTATTTAGGTTAAAAAAAGATCGCCCTGCAAACTCAAGGCTAGAAGCTTACTTGTAAATAAGCCCCTGCGCAGGCTATTAGTAAGAGATCGTTATTCTGGTCTATCCTCGGCTTCTCCCTTAGATGAATCTACTAGGTATTTATAGGATAGACCCTCTTCTATTATAAGATTAGCTAATGTGTGGCCTTATAGAATTGAGTCTATAAGCTTACCTCGCGATAGCGGACTATCTTAAATAACCTTTTTCTAGGCCTTCTCGATAAATTATTAAGTACTTAAGGCACCTAGTCGCTTGAGACGTTCTAGATCGTTAGCTTGCGTAAACAAGGCTATAGCTTCCTTTGTATATTAAACTCGTTAGCACTATAGCAATAATATAAGGTGCTTAGACTTGCTATCTATTGTCCTCTTAGCACGTGCAAGAGAATAATCTTGCCTTGTGATTCGGTTAGATCCAGTTCTCAACGACCCGATATATTTCTTGGGAGTTATCAGTTCCTTCTTAGTATCGCTACTATTAGCGCGAGAAGCCCGGATTTCCGCATATATATCGTTCTTTAATATATATGGAAGCTGTCTCTATATTTCATAGAATAGGGAGATCTTTATGCTATAGAAGATACAAAGGTTATCGTCTGCAACTTTTATATAATCCTTTAATATAAGGGCACGCTTATCTTCGGCAATTATCTTGCCTGCAATAGGATTAAAGGCGGCAGCGCCTTCTCTTGCGATTAAAGGCATGGCCTTAGTGAAAAGGCAATGCATTCCGACTTAGTCGAAAGTGATATCTAGCTAAAGCAGATAGACAAATGTTATATTCTTTTATCTAATGCGGTCAATGCGCCCTATAACTTGGATCCAGGTACTAATGTTAATAGGTTCTTCGGCTATAATAATTCTAGTCGCGGCACCTTAAAGGTTAAGAGAGGTAGCCCCAATCTTTATATTAATTAAGAGAATTTAGGATTAATGTTTCGGGTTATTAAAGTTATAGACCGTAGTCGAACGCTCTTCCTAGGTCTGATTCGATCTAATAGAGATAACCTCGAACCCGAGATTGTTAAGGGCAGCCTCTAGAAGCCTGAGCAAGACGTTAGCAACTATATAGGGAACTAGTAGGGGAGGGGAGGGCTTGTGAACTCAAGTTAAGAACGAAGCCTATAGAACCCTTATAAACCCGAGTCTATAGCCGACCTGTACTTACTATTAATATATAGGCTATTCTATTAAGATAATAACCTTTTCGTTCTTGGTTACAACCTACTTTCCTAACTTTCCGAGAATCCACCGAAGTTTTGGATTATGCCTATTAAAGTACTTGGCTAGACTTAAATGACTCTCGGGAATATCGTAATAAGGTCTAGCCCTTGTCTTCGCAAAAAAGAAGAAGGCACCCTTATCGAAATCCGTCTCTACCTAGTTGTTTACCTTATGCTTCGCCGCCGTACGCTTTTCTTCCTTGGTTATATTAGCATAATTGACTTCCGTGAGATAACCTAGTCTTGGGTCTAGAGTGGTGTATCGGAGGAGGCGATAGATGCCGTTGTTTTATAGACCCCCGGCCTCCTTATTTTCACTAGATTTGTAGAAGGGACCCTTCTTGTTAGTTTGACCCGCACTATTAAAGAGCTGCTTTACTAGATCTAAACACGTATTATCGTAGAATCGCTATTCGCGCTTAGAACTCTCTAACTGGATAGTGTATATATAATAAGAAGGGACGCTCTCCCTAATCTTCTAGTCCTTAGTAACGTCTAGTCCTAGCAGGTGTTTGAAATTCCCTATCTTGATAACCGTCTGCTTAGTTATCTTTAAGGTTAATATTCTAAAGATAGGCGGGAATAGGATAAAGCAGATTTGGGGGCTCTAGTTGTTGGCGGTACCGATCTTACAAACTATATCGGGGTCGAGAAGGTAAAGCTTAACTCTAGATCGCATAGCCTTGATAATTTCGCTATTGTCGGCTATTATGTCTAGAATAAGGTCCTCGGTTTCACCTAGAGCTAAAGCTCCAACGGGAGACTTAGCTGGGTTATAGCCCTCGTAGTAGCGCTTAAGTAGCTTAGCAGATAGCTTAGGGAAGCGATACTCCTTCAATCTCTATCTAGGGTCGAAGATAAGAGATAGAGTGCCTAATATATCCTATAGAGCATTAATAATAACTATAGCAGTAAGACTTAAGAAGTAGTTTCTCGGGGTAAAATTAATCGCGCGGATTGCTATAGTCTTAGGGTTGCGATTAAGGTGCATCTTATTATAAACAAGGTAGTTCCAATTATATCTAAACCGAGGGCTGTGGGTAGTCGTATAGCTCTACGTCTTCTTAGTTAAGGGGTGGAAAACTCCCTCGGCAAAGGATCCTATATATCGATCTACCTATAAGGTATAAGTAGTAACATAGATTGTGCGGCTAGTCTAGGAGGAAGTTAGTACTATAGGAGGGCTTGTGTCTGCAAGAAGGGGAAGGAAGGGCCTATAAACTCAAGTTAATAAAAAGGTTCTTACTTATAGGTTTTGCTTATCTAAGCCGAATAGCTCTTCTTAGAGTTTGTCTCTGTCGACTATTTATGCTAGTCTTTTGGGGTCCTTGATACTATTCGCCGTACTATAATACTGCTAGAGTGTAATAGTGTTTGGGAAGTGAGTCTCGAACTCCCCTATCCAAACCTTAACGGAATGCGACGGATATAGTACTAATGATGCGGAATATTCTTGAATAATGCCGTGTTCTAGGAACTCCTTCTCTTGCAATTGAACGCTTGCCAAAATGGCGATAATCGAACTGATGGTCTTACCGAGTCTATACGCAAGAGCAAGAATCCCTGTTCTTATCTCTGTTCTATAGGTCTAAACGATATAGGCAGCGGCTAGAGTCAAAGTTAGCGAAGGAATAGTAAAGGGAGAGCTTGTGGACTCGAGTCTATAGCAGTTAAGGGAATCTAGAGAACTTGATTTCACTAGGGGTTGCTTACTGCAGACCTGGTGAGGGTATAGCCGCGCAATATCTTTATTTGATGGATCATCTGGCATGTCTCTAGGCTCGATTCGAAGATCCTCCGGGTTCCGACCCAGGTACCTGCAGGCCTCCTCGTAGGTTGGTATTTCTGTTCCATTGCAGTTGAGAGCTTCCCTCGACTGAACGCTAAGTTGCGCGAGAAGCTCCTTGGTCCTTTCCGCGGTTATACCTTCAATCAAAGGCTCGCCCTCGATACGGTCGTCCAAATTCTCTAGCGGGGCATCCTTATCGTCCTCCTCCTCGACATCGTCCTCGTCTTGTACCCTTAGGGAAGGGTGCTTATCCTAATCCACGTTAGTTCTAGAGCGAGGCTATGGGGTTAGACGTGTTTCAGGGATTATACGCGGAAAATCTGTCCCGACATAACTTTGGAGGGCGTCCAAAGTTAGAAGGGTTCCGGGGTTTTTCTTCACCCACCCCTCGCGCATCTTATTAGCCTTATCCTCGTCCTATAAGACACTAACGCTTTTTCCTGATATCTCGCAGAAATCCAGAACTTCTTATCGGGTTAGCTTAGGTCTGGGGTTATCAGGAGCATGACTAGACATCTTCGTCAAGTCTTGCTCCAATTTATGGAAGTGCGCATTATAGGAATCCGCCCTAATCAATGCTCCGAGTTTGTACGTCTCACTAGAGTACCGGTCTTCTTCATTGAGGAGGGTGTTGGAAAATGCTATAATCGCCTTCTTGCAGCGGCGGGCTTCGAGTTGTTCTGGGTTAAGGTATTCACGCTCAGGTTCATTAACAGCGAGTGAAGACAGGTTAGCATTACTTAGGTATGCTGGGAAAATCGGGGTATCCTTCTTCGCAGATGTCGCCCTAGTCTTCACACCTTTGTTAGCCTTGGACTTCCTATCCTTGTCGTCTACGAGTACCCACTTTAGCAGATTGAACATTCTATACCAGTTCTTATGTGTCTGCCCTAGTGTGATGTAGTCCTGGTGCTCGTTTGTGGCTAGGAGTCCAGGGTGGTCCGAGTCGGCGAAAATGCGCATACCGTAAATGGCCCAGTTCATATAGACAGTTTCCTTGCTCAACTCGAGGCTGATCTTAGTGCCAATAGATGGCTCCTAAAACGAGTCGGCTAGGATTCGGTCTTTGTAAGTTCTTAACTTTCGGAAGAATTAGTTAGTCTCTATTCGCTCGTTTAGCTTCACGTTCGGGTTGTTCTAGCATCTAGCTACTCCTTCACGGAAAACTTGGAGATAGACTTGAACGCGTGTTTGTATATCATTTACTGCCATTAGCAATTGAGGAAAAGAGTGAATAGGGAGAGCTTATGAACTCAAGTCGACAAGGTAAGAAGGGAAGGCCTTATGGACTTGAGTTATTAAGAGGCTTGTAGACTCAAGCCCACAAGGCGCTTGCTAGGTAGTGAGACATAGCTTACTAGCGTTATAACAGGTCCAAGATCTCAAGCTTAACATAGTCTCGAATGCCAGATATCTAGCGAGAAGTTGGCTGTTTTGGGACAGAACTTGCTTGCTTATGGTGAGTACTCGGACTCCTTCCTGGTTCTTTAGCTTGCAATCCCGCTTGATATTCGGCAAGTCCTCTCCATAGTCATATATCTAGGGAGTTAACGCGGCTTTCGAGGCCTATGTGACGTCAAGTTTGGCTCTTTTCGCGGGACTAGGCGCATCGGTGCCGTCGGGTTCACCTAGTTTGGCCGTCCTCTTCTTAGTCTTCTTGGATGGAGCCATGACGGGTGCCGAGGG
>JAPZPB010000435.1:0-32298 GCA_037952635.1 Bryoglossum gracile | reverse complement strand
CCCCCCCCCCCCCCCCCCCCCCCCCCCCCCCCCCCCCGCCCCCCCCCCCCCCCCCTCCAATATACGCCTAGGACTATCCTGTTTGCTTTCTGCTTTCTCGGGACAGGAGAAGAATGAGTTGCTGTTATTGCTGCTTCGATCAGAGAAACAATATAAATTTAATCAGTTAAGAGGATATGCAAGGGAGGAGATCTCCTTTTGTAAGTACCAAAAATGTACAACCGGGTCGGCAATGCTCCCCAAAGATAAGCCAGCACATTTATCTTCATCCCATTTAAGGGGCTCGCCTACGCAGTTCCCCCACTCTTCGGAGGGAGGCTTATCGCATTGGTTTTTAGGAGCTTCGCCCGCCACGCTGCCCGAAAGTGGGCAAAGAGTTTGATATGAACGAAGCGGGTTCTTGGGTTCTTGGGTTTGGCTGCAGATCATCAATCTCTTACAATATTAGACGGTTCTTGTTGGTGTCTCTTGCAGATGTACAGTACGGTACTGTACGGTACTGTACTAACAGATGGTGATACCAGGTGACTCAGTTGAAGATTCCTCGAGATAAAAACATATTTTTATTGCTGGTATTTTTATTATCTCACCATCCAAGTTCTATCGGTTCTTCGGCTCAAATATCAACTTGCAAGTCTGATCCAAAGGCCTACTCGAAATGACCTGGTCAGAAAGATCCATCCTCCCCTTCATTTCCGGCGGAATTCTCGTCCGGAAGCGAGAATACACTTCCTTCAATAGACACTTCATCTCTGCCATCGCCAAACTACTCAAAGTCAGCCTCAAATCCCCTCGGATATAAAAAGCAAGCCTACTGTCTTCCCGTGCATCCTCTCCCACCAACACCAAAAGCAAAAAATAACCGATTCATCTCTAAAACTCGCTCGGGATCTAACCATCTCTCAGGCAAGAACTTATCTCCATCAAGGAAAACGTCTTCATTGAGACGGTGGACACTCCATGCCTGACAGCTGACGATTGTACCTCCTGGTACGAAATATCCATCGATAGTTCGACCCCCAGCGGGAACGTACCGTGGTTGAGACATGGGGATAGGCGGAAAGCACCTCAAACCTTCCTTCACAACTGCATCTAGGTAAGGTAATTCATCAAGAGACTTGTCCAGATTCTGCTCAATTTCCTTGGCAATTATGCCCTGCACATACGAACTCTCAGGGAGCGAGATTTGGTACATCAGGAAACACAGGGCATCACCGGTGGTATCAATTCCAGCTGCAAGATGATCCATGCACTCTGCTGCGATCTGAATTCTCCGAAAGGTGTTTTTGCTGTTGTGAAGCTTATAGACAAGGGTGTGTTCCCCCGGGTCAACTTTATCTACACAACTCAAGACGTAGCTATTGGATATTGGTGCTGGTCGTGGCTTGATGATCTTGTCGAAAATCACCGCGAGAGTTGGCCAGCGGTATTGAGCAAGATTCTCTTGGAGATAGTTAGCAGTTAAAGAAGGGAGCGAGTAGGAGAATTTACTCATGAGGCTGTTGTGGTAAGATAGCTCCTCCATCATTTTCAGATCTTCGTCTCGCTCTATTGAGTGAGTGCCATATGGGTGGAAAAGATGGTGAGAGGCACAGTCTAGGGCGAAGCAGTGGAGATAGACCTGATTTCATCAGCTAAGTCTTGCAGAGAACGGAGAGTAGATCATACATAAGCATCTATGGCACTCCCCCCAGACTCGATGCACCGCTTGATGAAAGCATCTGCTCGATCTTGAATACCGCGCATCACCTCAGGGCGCATGATGTTGGTGTTCGCATACTGGCCTGCAATATGTCTCTTCTTCTGACTATGCTTGAAGCAAGTCAGCCTCTAGCTTTCAAGGTATTACAAAGATAGACATACAATTCCTTTCTCAAGCGTCGAAAACATGGTCCTTTTCTCGTCAGCACAAGTCCCCCCTTCTTTGTATTCCCCCGACTCACCTGGTCTGAAACTGGATGAATAGCGTATAAAATTCAGTCTTATCGTACCCACTCCCGCCTGAGGTGTAAATCTCTTTGATTGCTTTCGGACTAGTGAACGAGATCTCAGTTGGCCCCAGGCGAACTACTGGCCCATATTGCTTGTGAAGTTTGTGAATGTAATCTCGACGTCTTGAGGTGAATTCTTGGAGCATGAGATATAGGTCTGAAAGAAAGGTGTAGTTCGGCCCGGGAATTTTGGAAATAGGTGAAAATGAGGTTCGATATGTGGTGAGAGCAAGCCTAATGAGGCCAAGAAAGCCTGCGATGAGGAGAGGCAGCACCATGTTGTTGACTTGCGATGGTAATACTAGCAAGTGGTTTTTTTTAGCGGTGGGCTCCAAGAGTTCATGGTCCTATATATTTGTGTATTCGCAGGTAGGAAATTCTATGAGTCGTGAGGTCTCAGTCTCAGCTCTCTGATTTCCAGAAGGGGAAAGAACTGGCGATTTTATATCAACCCTAGAGCTTGGACAAAGCCACGAGATAAACTCCGCAGCGGAACGGAAAGATAAGTCTAGTTATAATTCCCGGTATCCTGGGACAAGCCAGCGTCCGAAATGCGATGGAAATCACTTGTCATATGGTTGTCAGGCTATCCTATTCCACTTAGTCCCATCCGATATGTAAGGGGCTGAGAGTGGGGTGGCTAGCGCTTGGCCCGATGAGGAAATTCTACAAGACGCTATGCTATCAGAGAGTGGCAAGGCTAGTGTTTCCGCCGGAAGAAGGTGAAGCAAGTGAGTCCAGCGAACCACACCACCTAAACAGAAGACTCGCTTTCTTGGACTTGGACAACCTTCCTCACTCCTCCCATACAATCCCCAAATCAACTCCTCCCAAAAGTCCTTCCCACTTCAACCTCGCAGCATAATCATAACCGCGTCCACAGCCACACATCTCTCACAACTCGGCTTCTCATCATCGCATTTCTGTCTTTGGCATTTACGCCTTGCGCAGCCGACGTGAGAACACTGTTTCTTGGTTTTTGGTTTGGACGAGAGCTTGCAACAGAGAGAACATTGCGTTGTGGGGAGAGAGGTCTGGTAGTTGTAGTTAGTTGGCAGAAGGCCACTTTCGACAAGGCCCTCGAACCAGAGGTTGAGAGTCGTGAGGACATTCCGCATTGGCAAAAAGAGGCTAATAGAAGCCAATGGAGCTGTTCTCTGGTACACAGCTTACTGGAACTGTAGACTCACAGGTCCATAATATCTGACCGGAAAAGGAATCTTGAAAACATTGATTTGTATGTAGCTCTACCAGCTATGCGAGTGGTATTTTCACTCCCTATACTTTGTAAGTCCAGCGCAGAACGTGCTATAAACCCAACACAAAGACCAACGCAACTGCGCCTCGCTATCTGCAGCCAGAAATGCCAGCAGATGTAAAATTTGTATATATCAATTCATCCCCAGCCGTAATTTAGGCAACGTATGTTCATTACTTCAACTTCTCAATAAAACTCCTCATCAGCAAATCTTCTTTCGGCCGCCAAAGCCTGCTCGACTTCCTCATCAATAAGCTCAATAAGACCAGCACCACAGTTCTCTTCAATTTCTTGCCCGTCTTTGCCAATGAGCACGGCTTGGTTTTCATTCAAGGCGTTCTTGAGATGGCCGATGCGGTGGAATCGTGTGGAGCAGATGACCAGCCAGCGGACTTTGAAGGCACCCGCTGATTCCCAGTTGATTGCTTTTTGCCAGCTGGGTGGTGAGACGGAACCGGGGAGCGATTCCATTCGTGCCTGCGGTGGGAAGGTTATTTGGGGAGAAGGAGAAGGGGAAGGAGAAGGGGGCTTACGTAGCCTTGGAATGCTCGGGATTTGTTGATTGAGAACACTAGGATCACATTTTTGCAGGATTCAAAGGCTTCCTTGAAGATGGCCCCATTTTGCACTTGGGTCGTCCAGATTGACTGTAGCGTTCAGTAGATGATAGATTTGGGGTCGAATGGAGAATAATGAAATGGGGAACATACATCATCGATGCACTTTAGAACGTTGTCTTCGTTGAATGACTTGACGATGAAGTATCTGGTGTCTGCGGCAGTTAGGAGATGCAAAGTAAACTCATCACAATATCATTAAAATTTAAGTAAGATAAGGAAAATTGAAGGAAAATAATTTCAGGGTGTTCTATTAACTTGCAGACAAGAAGCAGCGCTCAATTGACAGTTCACTTCCTATGTTCAAGAAGCGGTAGAGTAAACCAACGGTCTTGGGGAGAAATCAATCGCATGAGAAAAGGAATTGATCACCGACCTCCTCTGCCACCCCGATCATATCCACGGTGATCTCTGAAAGGCCTACCATTTGCGATTCTGGTACCAAAGGGCGAGTCGTTCTTGGGTTCGAAATCACGAGGATCGCCACGGTCGCCCCCTCGGCCACGTCCCCGTCCACGTCCACCACCACGTAATTTGTAACTGAAGTTTGGATCAAAAGCCTTGCCTTGATAGTTTGGATTTTGGTGTTCAGAGCGTCCTCGGCCTTGATATTCACTACGGTCGTGAAACTCCTCTATGTGGTATCCTCTATTTCGGGCAGGTGCTCTGCTTTCATAAGCGCGTCGGCCGGGTGAAATAGATCTGTCACGGCTGCGTCCTCGCCCTTCGTAACGTGAGGGAGGGGATCCTCTATCATCGCGATGATCAATAGAAGAGCGGCGAGATGCGTCAAAACCGCTGGAACGGGGTCGACGAAATTCTGGGGTATCTTCTTCCTTAATTCTCCGACGGGTGTCAACTTCTTCATCCTTGAACCGCGAGCGATAGGGTCGGTCAACTGTTCGAGCCAACTTTCCTCCATTAGGCTCTTCTCGGTCTTGAACTTCGCTATACGGACGCTTGTTAGGAGGAGCCCGTTCGGTAGGGATAGTAGTAATAGGGCTGCCTGCTGCCATCTTGGTAGAATCTGTTCGGGTAACAGCACCAGATGTGCCTGGAATTGGTGGGGGTAGCATTGATGAGCCCTGAGTTGATGCTGGAGTGGCCGCAGCAGTAGCAGCAGGCATGCCACCACGCTCTTCGATCTCCATCTCAGCTAGAAGTTTGTCTCGTTGCGCATCTAAGGCTGCAATAGCTCGGCGACGGTTTAGAATCTTGCTTCGGTAGGGAACATTGTGATAACCGGTGATTTCCAACCATTCTCTCAAGTCTTCATCACGAGGAAGTAACTCGGTGAGCGTCGGCAATTTAGGCTCTTGCACTCGGGGTGTTTTAGCCTCGCGTGGCTCTTCAACAACTTGGCGGCGGAGTTCTTCTTCACGAGCATCTCGGCGGGGGAGAGATCTCTTCTGCGGCTCGTGTTGTTCTTTGGCTTTAGTTCCATAATCTGGGAGGTATTGATCGTATCGACGAGTAGCAACCATATCTGTGTCGCCATCTCTGTTGCGATGCTGTGGCGGTTGGCTTGGTCTCGTGTTTGATGGTTGAGCTCGCTCCTTGCTGCTATGAGAGACAGGCTCGGTGGCTTTCATCGCGTTTCCATTAGAGATTGCTGATTTTGCTTCCTTTAGCTTTGTAGGTGGGGGAGCATTCGCAGAAGACGCGTCTTCGAAGACTTCTCCTTCTGATGCCTCCGAACCAGATCCATTGCGAGTATGTGGGCCATTTGTAGCTCTGTCTGTTTTATTTCCAAACTGATTCCCACTTGGCAGTACACTATTTTCAGGGCTTCCTACCAAAGGTGTTTGTGACTTCACAGAGAGGTCTAGGATATTCTTTATTGCTAGCTCGTTTGCATTCTTTTCCTGCTTAACCATTGCATTGGCTGCTGGTTTCTCCTCTTGGGAATATTGAGAGATCAAGTCATTGAGATCCTCCAATTGTGGGGTTTGCTTTGAGGCTGTTGTGTGGGTTGCAGGAGGTGGTGTTGCAACAGGAGGGGTACAAGCTGCTCGATCGTTGCGGTTCTTTAATAGCTTTGCCTTCAATTCTGCAGCTCTCTCATTGATCTGGGCTGGGCCTCGGACGGCGAGATTTGAAGGATTTGCTTGCGGATCATTAAAGGGTGATGACAAGAACTGCACACACCAATATGCATTAGCTATAGACCTCAATCAGGTTGCTAGTGATGGGTGATTCGCATCTCGTCCCAAAACTGTTTTGTTTTCTACAAGACTTACTTGGCTGTTTGAATTGATGAGCTGGTTCTGCATGAATGCTGCATCATTGTTAAAAAGCCCAACCTCAGGTGTCCAGTCATTGCTGAAGCTTCCAGCATTGGTGTTGTCAAATGGAATCATATCTTGTTGGAATAATTGTTGACCCTGTGGTACAGAGTTATTTCCAAATGGCAAGAAGTTCTCCGGATCGATTGGAAGTTGGCCATTATTGCCAAACCCATTCTTTGACCACATTGCGTTATGTTGTACTCGTTGGTCGTGAGGGGCAAAACTCTATTTCATTTGCGCGTCTGCGGATCTAATAAAAGGCAGGCTGGAAGCTGCTCCCGCTACTGTATCCTTTCAGGATGTTTGTCCGAGTAAGGTCGTAATCATCCGCCGATCTATGAAAAGACCAGAAAGATGATGAAGGTGGAGTGTTGATTGACGAGAATGATAAATAGAAATTTATGCACTGCGGCTATAAGCGCCTTCCGGTCCGGAGCTATTTTTACCCGCCCTTAACACTCCTAGCTCCTAGGAGGAGCTGTTATTATGAACAGGGTGCTAATACACGACACTAGATGTTCTTTCATCATTTGACCCTGAACCTTTCTCCTTTCATAAATTAGAGGGCACAATATTTTTCCCTTATCGAGTTCAATACCTACCGAGGAATAGAGGCAATGTTTATGTCTCCCGAAGTACCAGTATCGCTTGACTGTGGCTCAGATATGACTCTTAAAAGTGAATTCTACAAGTTCAAATGCTCAACAAAATCCATGGAAGTTGACTAAAGCAGTTGAATTCCTCTCTTGCAGCATTAGGTGAATATTAGAATTTGAGATTATGCAGCGATTTATTTATGTAAATACACAGCCAGTTGTGACACAACCGAGTTATGGCTCAAGTGTAGCTCCTAAGCAGGAGGGAGGAATGAAGCAAACAGTCCACCTTGTATAATTCCATACATGATCATGAACTTCACAAAGCCTTCGGCTATTGACTTCCTTCCTTCTTGAAACAAAGTTGCAATGTACCAGAGCCAGACTGGGAAAGCGGATGATATCCGAGTGATGATTTGGACATGAGCTGTGGTCAGAGTAAGTAGAACTAGTGCAAACTGGGAGACAGCCATATTCCGAAGTATCTGAGTATCCCTCATGCCTTTCAATGGACTGGGCAGCTGCCTTGTTCTTAAAGCCCACACCCCAGAGACAACCAAAATGCTAAATACCGGGGTAGCTAGGAGAAAGAGTGGCGAATTGGAGAGTGTCCAGTAGCGGAATAAGCCAACGTTCCTACGCGGGGTCAGAAGGCGTTTGCAATTGCGTTTGCAATTTCGTGATGGCTCAGAACTTACCAGTAGTGATCTTGAACAAATCCATAGATGCTGGGAATAGTATTTCCGCACCAAGGCCGTGGGAGAGCTTCCGAGCTCATGCAGTACTCATTGTATGCAATGTATTGTGGGAAGAGGAATCCAACTGCAACGCTCATTCCGCCAACGCCTGTTGCAGCAAGGCGGCGCAGAGTAGATAGTTGAAGGCCATCCTTCAAAGAAAACAGAACTCGAAATGCTTCTTCAAGCAGCAATAGGCCATTAAGTATCCCATTGCTTCGGAAAGTAGTGGCAATCCCGAATAGTACGCCTGATAATATGACAGATGAGTCTTGAGCAGCGGTTGTCAAACCTCTTTGAGCGAAGCTCTTAGAGAATAATAGGTAGCCGGCGAAGCTTAAGCAGGCACACGAACTCTCAGCATATGGAGCTGAGAGAAACAAACCTGCTGGAGAGATGATGTGTAAGATTGCTGTGGTATAGGCAAAGCTTGGGGATGAGGTGGGAAAGATGGCGCGAGTCAGATGGAATAGCACAAGAACCGAAAGAAGGTGAGCAATGTGAGCAATTGAGATCGCTGCCAAAGTCTCTGGAAGAGTTACACCAATTTTCGCAAGCGCTACAATTGTTAGCAAATCTGAGGAGGAGATTGGTTCTGTGTCTCACCCGCAGTCCCGAGCGCAATAGCTCGAGTGAAACCCCATCCAAAAGCCCATTCTTGCTCAAATATATAGCCACGACTTGAGACTTCAACAAAGTAAATGGAATCCCATCTTATTAATTTACCAACAACATAATTGGTAACTGAGGATAACCCTTTTGCCCCGCTACTGCTTGGTTCAAGAAGACTGGCTGAGGTATCATATCCAAGGCCTGGGCTGGAAGCTGCAATAACGAGTAAAAGTAGTTTCCAAGCCACGAACACCGTAACTAGACTTTGAAGTGGGCTTTCTAGTGGTCGATTCCATAACCGCATGGTGGGACCAGATGTGGAATTCCCAGAATCTGCTTTTCTGGGGGGGCGAGACGAGCGGTGAGGATGGAAAATGTGTTAGATGCAAGAGACTGTTTGTGGAGCTGACACTTGCGTAATCTACTGTAGATACTGTAATCGTGCGGTTAAGAAAGTCAAGTGATAGTCTCGCGAGTCTGCATACAGTGCCGTGGGAGCTGCGTTGTAATGAGAAGTTGGAAGAGGTGAGGTCGTTTAGGAGTTATTCCCGATTGGCCGGTGGGAGGAAGCTTCGTCTGGGCGGAAAGAGGAGATCGTCACGTGGGCACAGTCTGAGAAGGGGGTTCCGGAGAGGAAACGGGCCCCCTTCTTGCCGGCCATCGTTGAGGTTGCAGATCTTTGGAACTTATATCCTACCAGTATTATGGTGCACCAGCGTTGCACAAATTTCTTCGGCTTCTACAAAGTGCAGAATCCGATTGCGGCATTGTAATAATGCAAGGGGACTTCTCTTTTGCCCTTTTAAAACTTGGGAAAAGGGGCCGGTTTAGTCGTTAAATCAAGCGAAAGCACCACGGAATGTGCAAAATGCACGGACTCGCCTTTGTAGCTTTCCGTAGAATCCGAAGCTCCGTTGCTAGATCCTAATCGATTAATTTGAGATTGAAGCTGCTGTAATCATCAAGGGTCGTGAATATTCGACTATTTTGAGCTTTTGGCAACTTACGTATATCATATTACACAACATGAGTTGTGGTTGAACATTTTCAAAATAACAATGGGCCTTCATGACCACTGACTTCGTAGATGTTCAAGACGTCCTAAGTGCTGGATGTTACAAGAGAATTCAGAAATAAAATTTTGGATTTTGAGAGATGGGAAATAACTATAAATAAGGGCACCAAATATTGGGATTTGAAGAGAGCTAAATAATTGGTATTTGATGTCCTCAGTAGAAGACAGTAAGCTGCCATCACTGATACGGGATACAGTAGGTATCTACTCGGAAGCAACGGACGCGGACACGGGCAAATCTACCAAGCTCTGCAGCGTCTGCTGATCATCCGGCCCCGTTTCTTGGGTTTTCTTTGGTTTCTTTGGTTCTTCCTTTCCTCGTTTTCGGGTTCTTGGTTCTTGGTTCTGATTATTAATTCTTGATTTTTGGTCACCTGATGTTCGCCCGGGGCCGGAGGTGCTACAGCACTGACGAGTTAGTTATGCCTCTTCCATCACTCGTTATGTTCTGGGAGAAAAAGCCTCATCTTGATTTTCGGCGGTCGTTCCAACCCTGGAATTGGTCAGCCTCTGGATCGTTGAAGCTCCGTTCTCCCGCCTCCGACTGCCCCTCCAATTATCCCATACCTCCCTCGAACCGCCAACTTAGAACCTAGCGAATAATAGTCTATGGGCCCCCGTGGCCCCTCCACGGCCTGTCGGAATTCAAGCATTGCTCCCTTGGTACGTACTATACTGTAAGTCTTCCTACTATACAGTACAAAGTCCTGCCAAATGAAAGTTTCAGGGTTCCCTACTCTCCGCATCTGCATTTGTACCACCAACCTCGCCCATCTTGAGCCTCAAGAATCTTACGGGGCTGCGACCTCGTCTCTCCCTCTATCTCTTCCTCAAAGACCGAAACATTCCGAGGAACGCTGTTGCTGAGGCCCGGCTGTGTCGGAACACCGAAATAATAACCACCGTTGGTGTTTGATATCGCTCGTCGGATCTCAGACTGACCGTCAGCCCTACGACCGATCCAGCTCTTTGGCCCAATGCTCCCGACGTTCTTCCAAGTCTACGATCTCACCAGGATCCATAACAAGGCATATACTTAATCACGGACGGAAGGCGCCTCAAACTCTGGGGCGTCCCTTCTAACTCACAACCACCAAGATGTTTCTACATTCGGGAGCCGCAATGCACAGGCACGAGTACTCGGCGCCTTTGGATCAACGTCGCAATTCTCTCCCAAGACGAACCCCATTAGCACGATCAGCGTTCTCTCATCCTGTTACCCGACACACACAGACTTATGAGAATCCTATATCAATCTTACAACGACCTCCGAGAGCTCTGTCCGAATACACACCGCGCACTGAGCAGACAGTACGATTCCAAGAGCCCAAGCCCGAACCCGACACGGATACAATGAGCGAGGATGGGATGTCTGTGGCCAATTCGGATGGTAGTGAAATGGTATCTGTGGTTGGGAGTGGGAGCAAACGGCGAAAACGTTCGATGCGGACCAGCACTACATTTCATCTGGCACACCCGGCACCTAGATTGACTACCAAGAAGCAACGACTCTTAGAGATACGCCCAAAGCTATTACTCCAATTACAAATTATATCAGCAGATGCTAGGCCAATACCTGCTCTCGATGTACTAACTTCTATGAAGATCGTTCCGCGGTTGGTAAAGAAGTTTCCCCGGATGTTTCGAAGTAAAAGCGATTTGGGCTGCAATGATATTATAATTCTGAAGAGTGAAGACTACGATACAGTTGAAGAACACCCTGCTGATGACGAGGACGAAGATGGACTAAACAACAGGGAGCTGGTGGCCGTGATATGTCAACTCCGTAAAGAGCTGGGGGGCTCTCAGGGAAAGGCAGAAATCGTTCTTGTTGATGGTTCGATATGGACTGCTAGTCCTCTGTCAAATGGGGTTTATGAGTTTGAGACTCTTGATGTTTGGGGTAACAAAACTACAGCTCGCTGGGCTCGAAGGCCCCGAAAGAGCGTCCGACGGCAAAGTGTCAATCTTGCTGAGTCCTCTGGAGTTAGTGATAACTTAACGCTCACATTCAGCATAATCGACCCAAACTCTCGGCGACATCCAATCATGGGTACAATTACTCAAAGCCAACTTGATGTCCCTGACCAATATACCTCTGTCCCGTCTTCGGCAGGCAGATATCCTCCGACCTCTCCAAGTGCAGTGCTTCCGGACGATCAATCTTTCGCAGATGAACAGTCCACTACAGAACGAACGACACAGCTTGTTGACGACAGTATGAAGACCCTTATTCAAGTCACCGGGATCTGGGTCGCTCTGCGACAAGGCTGGTCTCCATATTTCAAGTATAACGATGCTATGAGCATCCAAGAGTCATCATTAGCGTCACAACTCGCTCCTGGAGGCCGAGTCAGGTCCCAATCATGGACTCCCGATGCGATCCGTCCAAGTCCTACATCAACGAATGTAAGCACACCAGAATCCTGCAAAAGTGCTGCTATTGCAACTGTTTTTCGTCGGGGTCAAGGGAGTCCAGCAGCTAGGAATCCTCCCCAATTCGATCAAGTTGCCACCCCGAAGAGGGCTATCTCAGCAGGCACAGCTTTCATGCAACGGACAACTGGTCGCAGATTTGGAAATCCACCCAGTACCGTTGTCAGCGATAGCGAGGGAGAGAGTATCACGGCTGTTGGGCCTAGACAATCCGTAGCCGAAAAGACCAATGGGAGTGCTGCAAACCGTATGTCAGCACCTCCTACCTCCCTAAGTCTATCAAGCTCGACTCCAACAGATACACCAACTCGACCGCAGAGGAGGAGAGTACAGTCTGCTCATATCCAAAGTGGCGACTTGCAAAACTTCCAAAAGTATAACAGCACACCGGGACATAGCACGGTTATTAGACTTGAGGAGTCACCCCCAGAGTCATTCCAGAAATTCAAACTAAGTCGTTGGAAGCGATTCACGAACATTTTCCGCCGTGAGCGGACTTGAGAAGTAGCAGACACGAGAAGTGAAGGCGGGACTGTACATTTATACCGTTTGTATTGACTAGTTTACCGACCAATTATGGTCAGCATCTTTGGATTCAATTTTTGAATCCTGGCGTTTTGGGGAAGGGGATTGGTTGACCTAATTATGGAGCATTGGTTTTAGGGATATCAAAATGTAAATTTAGGAGCTAATGGCCAGTTTTACTGAGCAGTCTTAGTCTGCAAACTGGCAGACACTGGCAAGCTCGAAATTCCTCGAATCATCTTGAGCATCCAACAAGCTGGGAAGAATATCCAGGTTATGATGGAACCTCCAGGGCTTCCTGATTGTTCAAGCTACTCTCATTGACATTCCTCAGCCCGAGTTCCATGTCATTCTAGTCCGGTCAGCAGTAGGCAAAAGGGCTAACGTAATTGAAAAGCTTGAACAGCGGCGGCAAGGACATGCGTGTTGAACTTGCCTAATGTCCGCTTCCTTGGGGGCTTTGCTCTTAAGCTTCCGCAACACCCCTCGTTTCTCAAGTTCAAGTGCTAATCGCTGAATATTCATCCTGGATTCTAGTTTTTCAAACATCATTTGAATTGCAACCCCCCGAACCACCCAAAATACTTGCTTATATTCTACCAACATTTCACGTGCTCGTTTCCCTGTGTCCAGTTACGGAGATTTAGTCAGCACTCCAGAGTGACAAGGCAAGGCTGTAACCTGCCGCGTTGATACAGAGAGAGCAGTGCAACACCTCTCAGCCGACCTCGCAGATTTGCAACGATTTTCAATACTTCAATGAAAAAGGCAGCAGAGACTTGTTGCAATAACTAACCCTTGGGGTATCTGCCAAAACGAATGAGCTGTTGTCGTGCTTCTCACCAAACGCCGCGTGATTAGGTGATTCACTTCCATCGAGAGCTCACCTTAGACCAAAATTCAGTCATTTCACCCATCAAGGTGAGTATCCCTCCCGGACCCGAAGTCATACATGAGCGCCCAGAATCGACGACTGACCAGATCAAAGGCCCCGATACCCCTCTATAAAAGAGCAACACAGCATCAGATTCGAAGCCACTGCTCGCAGTGCATCCACCCAACATGGAGGAAGGATTTACAAATGGTCGCAACCATGCGCAATTCCTTCAAGGCATGCTCCAAAACGGCCATGGCAGTGATTCAATATCCCGTGCAACTTCTCCGGGCCTAGGCTTCAGTACGAACGGAGGCAATCCAGAGAAGGAAAAGGAGAAGCGCCACCGACCTCGAACGTATCCGTACTTCCAGCTTCTGCCATACAGCGTTGAGGAGGAAGGCGAACGAAACGCTGCGTTGGCAGAAATTCTTAAGCAATTATACATTGCGATCAAGGCAGAAGACATATCACCAGGCGCTGTACATTGGACAAGGGAGCTAAAAGGATGGCTAAATCTGAAATTCGAGATTACTCGGGAGCTACGGGTGAAGCTTGTAAAGCTGTACTACATGCTTGCCCTGGCCCCTGGGATGGACTGGGTGGCAGCAGATAGATTTGAGAGCATGTTTCGTACTTTGCTAAAGTAAGTACTGTGTTAGATTCGACTTGAACATCAACTAACGGTTTATAAGGAAGAAGCATTACCTCAAACCCGGAGTGGACCTTATATTAGACTGGAAACCCATGTGGAAGGAAGTCAAGTCTCTTGTTCTACCCCAAGAGACACCAGCGCACCAGAGTGGTCGGAAACGAAGTCACAAAAATATTGCTAGCATGTGTACATTTGCAGCGCAATACTTTGACCCAGGCGAGAGAGGAGCTATGCTAGAGGAGTTGCTACCATATTTTACAACATCAGATATTTCTGGCGCATTCATTACTGTTGGCGCTCTGAATATGCTGATGCCCACGCACCCCGCACCCGGTACCGAAGGCCAATTACAACCTCAGGACTACCTCCCTACATTCTTCCATCTCTGGTCGCTTGTGAACCGATCAAAGGCTTTTGATGTTATGTTTTTCGACATATTCGGAAGACTTGCAAGAGACTCAATTACTAATGAGAATGTTCCATTTTCCGAGTATGGCATCTTCACCAAAGACCAATCCGAGTTGATTTTCACGGCCTTGCTTAGATTGACAGAGATCCCTGTGGGACAGGCATCTTCACCTTATAGTTCAATGGTGGATATGGGAGCCGGGCTTGGCATGTTTCTGGAGAGAGACAAGAAGAAGAGCCCCACAGCCTACTCCATTGCACGGTGGATAGTCATGTCCCTGTCACCAACTTGTATAGACAAGCCTGGATCAATTCTTTCGAATTTGGAAGGTATGATGCAATCCATCGATACTTTCTTCCATCCGTCGAATCAAGGTGCTTGGACAGAGATGCTTTCACAGCTTGTCTTCCATCTAGTTGATTTCTTTGTTATGCGTTGGAATCGAGAGCAGAGTGGAGAAATGGATACCCCCCCAGAGCGCCGCATCAACGACGAGCTAAAGAGACGTTTCGTTTTGAGCTTGAAGGAGGTCATGTTTATGGGCCTCTTCTCCAAGAAAGCCAAATCCCTGAACTACTTCTTTGGAGCTATTCAGGGTCTTTCTTGGCTCGAGCCTCATTTGATTATTCCTGGAGCGCTGCAGAGATTTTACCCTTCATTGCAAGGATTGGTTGAAGTTCATCGAACTACATCCTCACTCTGTGGATTACAGATGGTCGCCCACATCATGTCGAAGCATAAAGGCCTGAGGTGCCATCTCACGGCTCTGCTTGCGTTAGCATTGCCAGGTATCGATGCCAATGATTTGTCGAAAACCCAACTCACATTAAACTTCATTCAATCCGTGGCCTACAGTGTTCCTTTCGCTGATCTAACGAAGGAACATAGCGATATCCGCGATTCTTCACTTGCCATTCAGTGGGTACAGGGTGAAATGGACCGAATGGAGAGAGAAGGCCCAAATGTGGAGATTGACTACCAGACCGAGCTAAGTGACGAGGACGAAGCAAACATTTTGCGATCATCGACGGCAAGCTTCGACGAATTTGTTATCTCCCTACTTGGGAAGATATTCATTCTGCTAGAAAACTTGCCCGAGCTTTCACGGGCTCGCTCTGGCTCCCCTGAAGAGAGCGTTATCAACACCCTACCTGCGGCACTAATGCCCCTCTTCTGTGCACTCTCCCCCGAGATCTTTGATAAGGCATTGGAAAAGATTGCCACTTTTGTTGGAGGGCATGTTGTCCACCAAGCCCGAGACGCAATGGCTTTTATTTGCAACTCCCTTTGCAAAGCAAATCCCGAAAAGACCTTAAAAATCTTCGTACCAATGCTCATTGCCGGCATTCGCAATGAAATTGATGACAACGAAGCCGCTTCTGACAGAAGTAGTGGTACTGAAGTACTACCGAGAGATCGTGCATTGGTGTGGCATATCAGTATGCTCAGCATGATTATTGTCCATATTGGAAACAGTATCATGCCGTACAAGAAAGAACTCTTCGACATTGCAATCTACATGCAAGAGAAATGTCGAGGAATCCCGACAGTCCACATTTCAAATTACATACATCACCTCCTTCTGAACCTGACAATGATCTACCCAGTTGATGGAGCTTTGTTTGAACCGGACGTCCTAAAGAGAGGCTTGGATATCAGTGATTGGGGGACTATTATTAAGCCATCGGAGTTGACCATCAACTGGCATATGCCATCTGAGGAGGAAGTCGATTTCGCTGTCGAATTGTTTGAATCCCAAGTCAAGACTGCTGTCGAACGACTCTCCGATCTCACAAGTGAAAACCCATCTGTGAGTAGGAAGGGGAAGAATAAGGAGTGGTCAGACGAAGTCACGAGAAATTTATCCCAGTTGAGACTCATCGTTTCAGGTATCGCCACTCTCTTTGATCCAAAGAAGGCTTCTGGTCAGCTAGATAAGAGCCATGATCAGGAAGGAGACACTCGCATGGGTGACATCGACTCGGCGGATGAAGACGAGGATCCACTAGCCGAGGGAGCTGAGGATGAGGAGACTAGACCTCAATTCCATTACCGAGCAGGATATCTCCTCGAACAAAGCAGCCCTACCTACGTCCACCTGCACAAATTACGAGAGGACATCGGTCAACTTCTTTCAAAGATTCACAGCTTCTTGGTCGGACACCAGGAGGATGATGTGGCATGTTTCACTTCCTTATACCAGGCCTACAGAACTTGGATCACGGATGTTGGGAATGAGAGATCTGCTCATATGCTGGAGCGGGTGACAAAGCTCTATGCAGCTGATATCAGAGCCTTCAAGCTTAGCGGTACACGAAAACAATATCCCAGACCGCTTTTAGTCCGACGCGCAGGGATCTATCATTTGCATCGAGCAAAGCACAACTCTTCGGCGAGACACAAATCCAACCTGGATAAGAACCTGCTCCTAGAACTGGCGGCATCTTCTGTGTCAGTCTACACCGAGGTTCGTATCAACGCCCAAAGTGCTCTCGAGTCTGCACTGAAGGCCCTTATTGGTGGTCGTCCCTTGGTCATTCCCCCCTTGTTGGATACGTTTAGAAAAGCTCTTGAAACCGAAAACCCCGACAAGATCAAGGGCTCGTTGTACACCTTGCTGTATGGCAGCCTTACGAAGACTATGTCGAGAGACTGGCGCTTCGCTCCTCAGCTGATCGACTTATACATCAAAACGGCCTCTGTAGACAAGCCATCTATCCAAAAGGTCAGCAACAATGCAATGTATGGTGGTCTCATGGAGTTTGGTAAAGCCCTGCCCCAAATTATCATCATAAACCAAGACCTTGTCGATGTTTTCGAGCCCATAAACGACTGCAATCCACAGATCACATCTCGACATGATTTTATTCTGGAGCGGTTGAGCAAAGTGGAGGAGAAGAAGGCAGCTATGGCACTGACACTCATTGAGACGTCGAAAAACTCTCACTGGAAAGTTGCCGGGCGCTGCACTCTCTTCATTCTCAACTGTGGCCTACGATTTTCAACTCTCGCACCAGCATCGCTGGTGGACATGGCTGTGAAAGGTGCTATTGATGACCATCCTGGCCTTCGAGCCAGCTATTCTGAATCCTTCATCAGAATCTTCACTCATCTGGAAACGCGCGCAGTCTATGGTCACAGCATAGAGAGATATATTCGGGAAGACGAGAACCCCCTCAACCGGATCGAGGTTGATGTTAATAGCAGTGATCCTAACTGGACCATGGACTTTTTAGATGGGTTTGCAAGTCCTGATTTACCCGAGTACTTTGTCGACCGAGACTTCCCTGGGTGGCTTGTCTGGGGCAAGAGTTTCAAGGCAACAAAAGGTCGCCCAAACGACTTCACTGACTATGATGAGCTCGAGAATGGTGTTAGAATGCAGATCGGAGGGCTGCTCACGCGGGAATGGTACAAGAAGTTTTTCGGTTACATGAAGCAGGAGCCACGCGACTCCCAGTCGGACCGCTTCAGAGTGCACAATGCAGCTCTTCTGATCCAAACTTTTGACCTCACATTAAGCGGTCTCACATCAGCGACTTTCGAAGATATCCAGGAAGAAACGAAAGCAGTGTTCGAGGATGGAAGTGATAAGCACCAACATCGTGCTACCTCGGAGATCCTAGCTGCTCTACTCGTTTCGGTCATGGAACGACCCACTGAGTTGCGTAACAAAGTCTGGGGCTATGCCATCCCGATTGTTCTTCAGGTATTCTCAGATGGGCTCACGCCAGAGAACATTACCTATTGGATGACTTGCTTGCATCTGATCATTGGTGGAAGAGATCCGAGACAATCCCGAGAGATCATGGACACCCTTCAATCATTCCAGCTAGACATGGCGTCGAATGCAGCATTCAAGGAGAGCTCGAAGGTCCAATTGCTCGAATTTGCAATCCAGGATGCTGGCTGGCATTTCCGGTCTGAAAAGCCAATTCTCCAAGATTTCCTTGCCCATATTGATCACCCATACAAGGCTGTCAGGGAGGCAATTGGCCGAACTCTTGCTGCCATTTACCGCACTCGGTACTACGAGGCTTTCAAAGATGTCCCCACTCTGTTGGATGCCAACAAGAAGTCTTCGTCAATTGGTATCAAGCCCTATACCCCAACAAAGGAGTTCTCGGCGACGCTCAAGGATGTCTTCGACCGTCTCGAGGTGTGGCGTCAAGAGCGTACTCCAGGTCAACAAACCCCATCCTCATACACTTCTGGTAGCAAGACTGTCCTATTATGGCTCGATACTACACTGCAGTCGTATGAATGCACACAGCTTTTGGATTTTTTCCCGGATGTCTTCATGGAGCAGCTTCTGCATATGATGGATGTCAAGGAAGACCCCGAATTGCAACGACTTGCTTATCTCGTTTATCGCCATCTTCCCAACATTCCCTTCCGCGCTGGTGAGGACGGTGACTTCATTTCCGCCCTCATTCGCATCGGCAAAGTATCCGCTTCTTGGCATCAACGTCTTAGGACCTTAATCAACATGCAAGTTATTTACTTCCGCCGTATTTTCCTCATCAAGCCAGAACAACAACAAGCTTTGTTCAATGCCGTTGCAGAGATGTTGGAAGACACTCAACATGAAGTCCGCTCGGGTGCTGCGACGACCCTGTCTGGTATGATCCGCTGCTCTCCTGTGGCCCTCCGCAACAACATTCTGTCGTCTCTAAGAGTCAAGTTTACCGATGCCCTGAGGAAGAACCCTATGCCGAAGAAGCAGCCCGGAACTAGCACTCCTGTCAACAGCAATCAGCAAGTTATTCGTCGCCATGCAGCTGTCTTAGGTCTTGGTGCTTTAGTCACTGCGTTCCCTTACGTGACCCCACCCCCAGACTGGATGCCCGAGATACTAGCCTTGTTAGCATCCAGAGCTGCACACGATGCCGGCGCTATCGGTAAGACCGTGAAGACTATCCTCGCCGACTTCAAGAAGACTCGACAAGACACCTGGATCACAGACCAGAAGGTTAGTTCCCCCTCTTCCCTCCCTCCGTAGACCCCCACTAATATCAAAACAGTATTTTTCTCCAGAACAACTAGAAGATCTGGAAGGTGTGTTATGGAAATCTTACTTTGCATAATCGGTACGCTTCATTCGGTTCAGATGATTGGGCATGGGAGAGGAGTTTGCGCGCGTTATCTGGATCGGGTTCGGTTCTAGATCATTCATGGCGAAAAAAGTGTTGGTACAAAGTATTATGGGCAAAGTGGTTTGTTTCTGCGTGGGTGAGGAGCCTTTCCATAGCATTCGTACGTGTTTGTATTTTAATTGTAGAGCTCATGATACACAAAATTGGTTTGGATTGAGTTTACGGCAGATTTAGACAATCCCCGGGAGTTTCTTGTTTCCATTAAGAGCCAGTGCTCTGCTCTTTGACTCCCGTTCGTAGTTACAATGCCATACCCTTGACTGTTATAATGGGTACGGGCAGTTACACCTCGACGCTGCAATGAAGTTAGGCACTAGCACATGCTGATACATTTTGCTTTGTAAGATCTTACAATCTATATTAAATATACGTCCCTGTCTCTCCGACTAATTACTTTATATACGGTAGTTCGTCCCTCAAGCGAATAAAAAAAAATGAAATCATGTGCCCAATGATTAAAGTCCCAGTCTTCATATCCTTGTCGCCAGTAGCCAGGACCGTGTCTGCATTAATACTAGGGGAGCGCTGGCAATCATCTGCGTAAGTCGATTAGCAAAGATTGATTGCGCGGCTGTGAGGAAGTAGGCGTCGCTGATCGCATTGCACACTGTTGAAAGGGAGGTTAGCGAAAAGACCAGCTGCCAGGAGTGGTGAATAAGGAGTACAAGTACAGTACTCATTTGTTGACTTTATGTTAGATTATGGTAGGATGTTTCCACCAGTTCTGACTGATTTAGAGTTTCAGAGGGTGGGTTGTTATTGTAGGGACCGTGTATTTTAAGAGGTTAGCGAAGAGCTGCCCCTAGCCCCCCCTTTAAATAAGCGAGAGTTCAATGGCTTTTGGCATGGGGAAGTTCTTGCATACTCGAAGCTAGTGGGACAAAAACCCGGTACCGACATAATGATTGACTCACGCAGCCCTTTACCGGTTGCGCTTGATGCAGGTGCCTTCTAAAATATCAGATTTTGCGTAAATAAAACTGCTATGACCAGCAGTCCATCAAGTCCTTTTGTAAATGATTCCTTCCACGTTGAAAGCCGAGGGAACCAGCATATTTTACAGCTCGGGAACGTATGCCGGCAGCTACATGAGCTCACATAGTCTCCCTCTCGCAATAGTTTCAACTATTCTCCAAAACAGTGCCCCGGTGAACCACCCGATGACCATACAGCCGCCGAACCGCCTGGGTTTGGTGCTGTATTAGTATAATCCCCGTGATCAGATATGCGATCCCCATCCATCACCCCCTGTCTCTTCTCCAACGTTGATGTCAAAGTCAGGCTCTTGCTGCAGCACTAGCCCGTCCTTCGGATAGCACACTGAGCATTATAAAAATTGCTAGGGAACTTCAACCAATGCTTCTTTGCTTTTCAATTTCTTGTCCATAGAACATACTCTCCTGTCGCCCGAGCATCACCAAATGAGCCCACTATCAATTTGTCGGTTTGGGGGGCGTGATGTTTTTGGGAGCTCAGTCTAAATGAGCAGTGTCTTTTTTAGCTTCAATCAAAACTTGTGGGAACATCGGAGGTAGTCCCCTATCACTTACCTTGCTAAAGAAAAGAAGGTGGCAACTTTTTGGATTCTAGGATATTCCCGGTGTTGAATTTGTACTTGAGCTACTAGCTTAGTGCTTTCTTGGGTATTGAGAAACTTTCCGAACGAGTGTTTTGGTCCGAGACACCTTCTCTTGTCATGAGACTACCGCCAAAGTCAGACTCTAATCTCATATTCGCTGGTTTCGTTTTATTCTCTGGACGTGAGCAGCTTCCGCTTTAACCTGAGCCGAGGGTGAGAGTAAGATACCGGGGGGGAAATATTCCTATCTGCCGCCTAGGGTTGGAGGCGACCTGTTTCTGCTCCTTGGCTACGACTACAGTACCACTAGCTAAAAATAGAAAAGTCAAGAATTCTTCAGAGCCAATTCTAGATCCCCGGTTACGTGGTTAGCCAGAGCCGCGCCCCTCAACTTTAGCGAACTTCACAAATTCAGCCTCGTTTGCATTGTCCTACTGTATAAAGGTTGTGACCACTCGGGCACGGGGCGTTCCGCTACCAACCCGTGGGCCGTGGGGTGAGCCGGTGCCGTGAGGGATCAATATACGGGTACCTTGGCTAAAGTCTCAATGTCTTACACGCTTTAATAGGGCCATTGATCAACCATAACCTCCTGCCCGCTACCACTCTGCCGGTAAGTAAAACATTATAGAAGGCTCCACCAGCTAAACACCCAAGCGCTCTAACCGCCCAAAATTGGTTTCAACATAAGTGACAAGACTTAAACAATCAGACTCAGCTGGTAGTCGTGATCAGCGCACTCAGCATAGTAATTTGAGGAATTTTCTAAACAGTTTTGCAAAAAGATCAAATTTTTTGGTATTCTGGCTGGGTGGTTGAGGGGTTTGGGCAGTTGGCTAGCAGATGCTTCTATGCTTTTTCTGTAATTTATCCCCTGTGTATATACAGTAGTAAGGCTGAGCTTTAGCAATGTCGCTGGTCTAATAGGAGGGGCGGGATATGCTACGGTATATTATCATAGAGTTTACTGTAGCTAGAACCGCTTGATGACCTATAACAAGCAGTGTTTCCAGTAGTATTACCGGTATTGTATACTTCCGGTATTGTATACTTTTACCTTCATGGTATGGTATTCAAAAGTATAATATCGACCTCTTGAAGGCTACCGGTGATCTAATAGTCATTGCAGCCAACTGGACCTCGGACCAGAACCATGGATCCTCACTGATCTGAGGATGGGTTGGCGGAAGCTCTGCGGATCAATGGTCCGAGGCCACGTCGTGGATTTGTTAGGCGTACGGGACACGTTTTTGCTCATTGGACTGGGGCACTTTCATTCTTGGATGACTGGGTACTCAAAACATGGGAGGCGCCACGTCAACGGAGGGTTGCGGTGGCCTATTGCCTGGTTGATGAGCAGGGAGATAACCAGGAACTTTGTGGTCTCCACTTCAGCGCACCTGTCATGGGCCTTGTTTGTTTCTGCACCCTGATCGTGGCTTTCCTCATCTTATAGACTGCAAGAAAATACCAAGATCCAACAATTGTGGCAATGGGGATGCAATCGTTTTATTCTTGGAATATCCTGAGGAGATCGAGGTCTATGATGCAGATCGGACCGCAAGAGGGAGCATATTTGGTCGTAAGAGACACACAGTAGCTATCGAAGCTATTCCGTGGTCAGCAGCGCGGCCAATGACGTGGTTTCGTACAGTGAGCGTAAGAAACTAGCTATTATCATATATTGTGTAAGACTTCTTATTTGATCTATATACCATAATCTGCTAGTTAAGTCAGCTAATGTTCTTTTAAGCTTTGTTATATGCCTAATACTATCATCATACCTCCTTAAAGAGGCCTTGGCTAGGATTGCTGACCAAGGCCTGCTAATTGGAATTTCAGAGCTCTGGCAGCGGGGCATAGGGAGATTTAATGGTTACGCACTCGTAGGCGGGGTCTGGTGGCGTGCAGACCGCTTGGTCGACTTTTCACGACAGGTATTCCTCGTTAATGTCTTCTATATTCTGGTTAGCTTTATGTATCTCTTCGTCAACAACATACTCAGCCGGCAACTTGTAGCCGCTGAGTGGACTCGGCTACTTTATGTTAATGAGAAGAAGCCCCCACGTGTGTCCTCGCCCCAGGGAATGCAACGGTCCTCGTACATGCTGTCTACACCGTTTTGTTATTCTGTCCCATTGATAGCTGTCTGCATCTGGATGCACTGGCTAGTCTTGCAGAGCATCTTTATCGTGCAGACTACAGTATTCTCGTCCGAGGCGGGTAATCAGCGAATCCCTTAGAAGGGCGGCTCGCGAATAGGATTTTCAGTTTTTGGTATTATTCTAGCTATTATTGCGGAGGGGGCTTTAATCTTCAGACTCCTGATTCACTCAATTAGAAGGGTGGAGAAGGGTTATCTCTGGCGAGCGAGAGAGATGTGTTGGTTCAAGTCACGTGGTTCCACCATTGTTTCCCACTTGTTTAGTGTTTATTAGTCGTCTCATATGGTTCTAAAACGCACTCGTTTTGTATCAGTTTAGCTCAGTTTCGCTCAGTTCCCATTCTGGACGCTCCACGTTCATTTATACCTCAATTATGCCTTCAATACTTCATCTGAACAGCTTTTGGTCACGTGGTTCTATTCAACAGATGGGCCCTGAGCTGAGCGAGCTTCGATTAGGCTGCTATGGCAGTGCCGTGGCGATGTGGTTGCTACAGTAGGTGGCTGCTATGTAGTCACTAGTCTGTTTCATGTACAATATCATTGACAGGCCAGGGCTTGTATTCTTAGTTCTGTACATAGTTCTTTGCTATTTAATCTGAGCCCAAGTTTTGGTCTTTATCCAATCAATTTGATCTCTCACACTACCTCCTATTGGACTAAATAACCTAGACTAACTAGGTGGCAATATACTGTACGAGAAAAAGAGTCATGGGCCTTCAATTTTGAAAGAATAAAAGCATACTTGTGCTCCCCAGGGACAGATTTAGACAACTGATATCTATTGTTGGTATCAGTTTAAAGTTATCTCGAATGTTTTACAAGTAATTATCGCCGATCAATGATGCCCGCCCACCTTGTGACGCCATGTTGTAAGCTACATGCCTCTGCTCCAAATTCAAGACCCCAACGCCATGGCTTCATCCACCCCTGATAAGTGAACATTGGCTTCCGCTCATTCATCCTCGCCCTCAGCATCGGCCTCCAAGTCCACTGATACGGGTGGGGCGTCCTCCATTTCTTCGTCAACATCGTCATCCTCAGTCAACAGGCCCTTGCCTTTCCCCTTGCCCTTACCAAACCCAGGCTTACCGGCGCCTTTTCCCAGGCCTCCAATGTCCAGAAGAGGTTTACCTAGTCCTTTACCTTTGCCTTTGCCTCGACTGGCATCACGGTCTCTTCTTTTCCTTGGCGCGGGTGTTTCGTACTTGATAGCATCATGTTCAACTTCCTCACTTCCATCATCATCTTCCAGTACTTCTTCATCCCCGTCCTCTTCATCACCCAAGAGGACCTCATTTCCTAGCCGACTCCGCTGCTTCAACAATTTAGGAGGCAGTCCAGGTCCACTGTCGGCATTGCCAAAGTCGCTTTTTTTTGTTCCTTTTGGCCAACGACCTGGCCCTCGACCTGTTCCGCCACTTCTCCTACGCGAAGAGCTGGTACGGGGACGGGAGGCTGTAGAGCGTCGGGATGAGCTTCCTCCAGAAGGTCGTTTTGGCCGCGGAGTAGAAGACGTGAGAGCAGATTTAGGTCGTGGAGCAGGACGTGATGAGGAGGGTCGCGGGGTTGCTCGAGCTTTTGTACCTGGAAGAGGTGGGAAGACCTCGAAATTGGTAGCAGGGATCGGAGAAGCCGCGTCGAAGTAAGTCAACTTCTTCGAAGCTCCGTTTACTTTTGAGGATGATGACCGCGAGCCATCGGTATCGCCAATTGATGTGCCTGCTCGAATCAGCTCTCCGGATTCTGTTGTCAACTTGCCGAGAGACTCCGTGATTGCTTCAGCGTCACCGTTAACACCATTGAAGGCTTCAAAATCACGTTTGCCAGTCTGAGACAGGCTCGCCTGTTCGGAAATTTCATCATCGTCATCCTCACGTGGTGCCACCGTATTCAGCGGAGGCGCATGTTCGAAGGCAGAAGCATTGCCTCGCCCCATAATGTATGGGGTCCACACCAGAGCTTTGGGGTTGAGTTTCGCATATTCTTTTGCCTCGTGCTGTCGAATGACTTCACAATAGTAGTCACTCTTCAACTTCATAGCGTATGTGCCAGTAGCGGGATCTCGAACAAGTGCTCCAAGGGCATCTAGAGCTGAGATAACATCATCAGGTGTCAGACCCATATCATCGGATATATTCCTAATGCTTGGTATCTTGTCTCTCGGCCTGCAGTCCTGGAAATAATAGCAAAGCACGAGTCGCCAATAATTTCGGTATGATACTAAGCCCATGTCCGAGAGAGGCTTTTCTGGAGAACCAGTCTTCTTTTCCACTCTCGTCAAGAGGTAGGAGAAATCGATAAGAAGATGGCCATAACCCTTGCGCTGATGAATTGGCAGAACCAAAATACAAGAGACATTATTCAAACTGCTTGGCCGCTTCTCTTTCGAGAAATAGCCAACGAAATGGCAGCCGAGATCATCGATTTCTGTCATGACGTAAAAAAGGAACGGCTCTACATCGTAGTAGAGGGTCTTCGAACCTAGGAATAGCTTGGCAAGTAGACAAAGATTCTGGCAATATAACGGGTTCTTGCGACCATCAACCTCGAAGATTGAGACTTTTCCATCTCGGTAAATCTCATCGCCAGGAGGGTGTTTCCAAGGGCATTTTGTCTTGTGGCGCCATGCCACAATATCGGACTCCATATATTTAAGACAGAATTCGCAAATGAAGAGGGCCTTATTCCGACTGTACTCTTCAGGGTACGGAGCAGCATACCATATATCGATTTGGTATTGGCCAAACTCAATATATTCAATTTGACTCGCAGGTCCTGATACCTTGCGAGACTTCTTGACACCAGATGCAAGCGCTGCAGCTGCGGCCGTGGCTACCCGTGCCTTCCATTCTTCCTCGGCCTTTTGCCGCGCCTCGTCGAACGCTCGACGGTGTTCGGGCTTAGGAAGAGTAAGTGAAGTATCTGCCTCCTTCTCGTCAAGAATACCCCCATATGGTTTGGATTTGAATTCATCAACTTCCTTCTCATGGAGTGAATAGAACGGTTGCGAGAAGCTTGTCGGGATAAAGGCAGGAGTGAGAGCTGATGATCGAGATGCTGCAGTAGGACGGCTCTTTTTTTTGGGTTTGGGGGGTTGCAACAGTAGGTGTTGGAGCTCCATACGATCAACACGAAAGACCATACGAATCTTGGTGGCTGACTTCTCGGCAATTATGACGGGCGGATTTGTTGAAGATGAGGATTTTGGTCGAAGTGATCTTGATGCACGAGGATTTGGAGGGGCTTCGATCTTCTTTCCATGGTCATTCGCTACAGGCTCTCCTGATTTCTCGTCTGCTTGGTCGATCTCCATATCTCGTGTGCCTTCAGCAAGATGGTGACCTGGCTCGATCTGATTTGATTGTCCCGAGTTGCTATTCTTGTCACGCGTTCGTTTTCTTAAGGTGGTAGGAACTGCAAGCTCTGTATCGGCTGAAGAGGTTTTTCTCTTTCGTAATAAGCGTGATCCGTCCATAGGGTCTTCCGGTGTGATTAGTTGATTAAATACCGAATGTGAATCTGGCTTGATAGCACCCCGTTGTGATGGCAATAAATCGCCTGCAATTCTATCCCGTGATATCCGCCTCGCAGTTGGATCGAGTGAATTCTCGACTTCGTCAGTTGCTGACTCAGGTACAAGATTATTGCCCACACACTCGGGACAATACCAAGAATCAAATTCTATTTCAATTTAGTAAAAGTGCGATGTTATAATGGAAAAATTGGTTTTCACCTTCATCTCCTTTTAATGCTTCGGCGGAACGGGCACATTGCCGATGTGCTACAGCCTTGTCAGCCTTGTTATAAATATGTTTTTGAACAGATATCAAACCATTGTCCCCACAAATACCACAAGACAGATACAATTCGAACTCCTCGCTAGGATCATTTTCCTCATCCTGTTGGCAAAATCTGTAACATTGTTAGTATCAATAAAAACAGCGAAAATGATAAAACTTACATGCACCGGTTCGGATTCGCTGGTTCCTCCTCTTCCTCTCCTTCCGCACCAGGTGCCCATCGCTCTTCAACCTCAGCATCTGTCGAGTCTTTGGACTCGTCATCTTCCTCTCCTGGACTTGCAACACTTTCGTCGTTCTCGTCATCGGGTCCAGTCATCACATCCTCGTCTTCTTCGTCATCCCCCAGTCCAGGCTGGATTTTGACGGCACCGACGCCCTCACCATCTTCTTCTTCCTCTTCGCTTTCTCCGCTCTCGGCATCTATATCATGAACAGACTCGCCCATCTCATCGTCTTCCCCCTCCTCAGCATCCCCGTCTGAGAGAGCATCCCCGTCTCCCTCCTCCTCCTCTTCATCTTCTTCACCATCATCACCCTCAACTTGCTCGGCTAACATCCCATTATGTAGTTGGTTATTTGCCGCGAATGCTTCGGCACTGTCTGACATTGCGTCTCCCGCGAGTTCATCCTCCTCTTCGAACTCTGCATCCTCCTCAGATGTGACCATGCCATGCTGGAGCTCCTCCTCCATGAGCACCGCTGCCGCCATCTTTCAAGTAGACCTGGTCATTCGTGAGGTATAATTGCAAATTCCCTGGAAGTGAAAGCTCCCAGCGCGCAAGGGTTGACAGTGTAAGGTTGGTGCCCTGTGGTATGCGCTCCAGCAGATTCCCGTCCCAATAGATTGATATCACCGTCGCTTTCCCCGGAGCGATGTATACGAGTCCCGCAGACTCTCTTCAGCTGGTCTCTCTCCACTCTGATGGTGAGCCACCTCGCAGGTGAGGGCGATGTTGCGTGGGGTATCGCGTCAGGGCGTGAAGTAGTGAACGCGCTTTTCGATGGCACAACCCCACTATGGCAATTAATAGCACGATAAAAGTAGAAGCTTAGAGCTTTCCGACGCGTAGTTCGAGCTCGAATCGTCTTAAAATCTTGCCGTGGAGTTATAATATCGCCTGCTTGTTCAGCGCAATTCTTAAGGGTGTGGTCAAAGGCTGCTTAGTCATTCTTAATCACCGAAGTAGCCAACGTCAAGCCAACTCTGCTGGGTGCAAAGAGCTCAATCAATAGCAGTACAACAACAATACCTGGGTACGAGCACCTCTACTACACCTCTTGGGGTCAATCTGCTAACACTATACGCAGGACTGGGATACAATTGCAATCATGGGTGTTCCTTTCGAAGCACTTCTTCCGTATGCGATCATGCTCGGCGTGAGTACCCCCAACTCGATTCCCGGCCATTGTCCGTAGATGTTACGAAGAGAGTACTGATGGGCTGAATCTACCAGATGTTTGGTGCTACTGGAGCAGGAATGTCAAAGATTAGACACATGCAGAACGGAGGGAAGAGAGCTAGGCACTCGGTGGATCAGTGGGACAGAGTAAGCTAACAACCTTCCCACAATGCTACAAATGCTAACAAATCTACAGCAAAGTGACTCGCAACTCTTTAAGACAACTTGCAAGTGAGACTGACGAGATAACAGTGATGGACCGTGACCGGAGATTGACGGGATACCTGAGAGGCCAGACAGACAACCCAGCAGCACCCGCAGGCTTTGAACTAAACAATCCTTGGAGGGTGAGCCTTTCTCTACGCAACGAGACTTCTGAGGGTATCTGCTGATTATAATATTGATAGGTCGAGAAACGAATGATCTAGTCTATTGTCTTGGGAGGTGTCCATATGGCCGGGGAAGAATAAATCGATATCAAAAAGAAAGCTGTCTTAAGCCCACCCCCCTTGAATGCATACGACACCAGGCCTGGGGTTATATTGAGCGTCCTGCTAACGCTATAAGCTCTTGATCTGCTTGCAACTGAGCCCAAGTCCACTCCAAGTGACTGTGGAGCCCCCTTAGCACACATTCTTACTCGCTCCTAGCATACGTCCCCAAAGCATAAACCGCATGAGGAGCCCCTCAGCTGTTCGTATGGCTCTTGGAACCAGCAATTTAGTGCTCCAGACCACTCCAATCAAATATAGGAGATACCCTTTTCCTACCTTCCGTATCCCTGCGGTCTGGCGAGGATTTAAGCCTCCCTCGTCTACTGACCATATGTAAACTTTCATCTGCTCTTGATACCTTACCTTGCATTAAGCATCATATTTAGTTAGAAATTCGAGGGTGAGCTGATGATTAAATTGATCCAACGGCAACATTCAAGTCCAAGTCAAGTGATCAGGACTCTTGTGGGCCCTATTATTTCCACTGGGAAATGAATGAGCTTAGTACCAGGAAGAATCATTGTATCAAGTGAGCGAGGAGGCGAATTATTGGTTATCCGGATGGACGGTATTGTTTTGTTATTAACACAGCTTACAATCTCGTCATCTCCAATTATCTAACCTTTGAGCAAGAACCCCGGAGACAAAATGCCTAGTTCTGAGACAAAAGTGCCAGTGCATGTATATCATTCTAGTCCCTACAGCTCTGCCATTCCTCATCATCCTTCATCTCTCTCCAGCCAACCTCCGGTATCTTAGCTCTGTCCATCCCTCCACAGCCACGTACCAATTCCCCAAGCCCAGTCTAGCAGCACGAGCAACAAGTATCGCCAGAGCAGATGCGGAAAGTCACATAGTCTTCCTTTAGTGCAGCTTCTGAGATGGTGATAGGGCCCGCGGCCACGATTGCAGCGAGTGCTAGCGCCGCGACGGTTATGAAGGCTGGGCAGTTCATTTTGAGCCGTTAAGAGTCAGCTGTAATCGATTCAATCAGGTTACAGGCATTTACTATGCTTTTGAAGAAAATTTTAGAAAAATTTAGGTAATTGCTTTTGTAGGTGGTAAAGAGGGGTTGTGCTACTTGGAAGAAAGGGGCTCAACCTCCCTTGTCAAAGCTCGCATTACCCTTGGCCTTTGAGCGTCCAACTAACATACATGCCCAGCCGCCTAATCGTCACAGAGGACTCTAGCCTGATCTCTTCCTGTTGCGCGCATTCAGTGCGTCAACAGGGTTGCGCCTCCTCTGAAAGTGGTCTTAAGGCCCTCCTGAATCGCTACTTGAAGGTCACTAGGGCAGGACTTATAGCACAAGGCTGGATCTGTATCTAGAGCCATAAATGTAACACCAATATATGCAAGTTTACCCCACAGCCTTCCCAGTGACCGTTCAATACTTCCCAATCACGGATTTTCAGCTGCTGTCACGAAATCGATCATTTCCCTTTCCAACCCATGAGCTCAGCACTTGCACAAACCGAGTCGTCAAATATTCGTTAAGAATATGAACTTTCACCCCGTGAGGGTTTCCACAACTAAATGAATGTACAGTACTAGGAAACGAATCGTCCTTGCGCTGACATCTGCAAGGTGGAAGAATTGAGGCTGAGTTGTTAGCTCAACGTCAATAACGTTAATATAAAGGTCTTTGGAGAGATCGGGGAAATCAATATGAGAAGGGGACTTGGGCGGGTTAGAGGAATGCTGTGATGTAAACTATGCCGCGAGGTAGCTTGACCTGAGGCTGAAAATTTCTAAGATGAATGAAGCAGCTGAGTGAAAACCTTGCATTTGATCAAATCTTGCGAGCCGACGGCTTATTTATTTCTTGGGCTCGAATCTGGGATCAAATAGGTCATGAATAATACTCGATTGGGGACGTTACCAGTCTCTTCCCTCCCTGATGTTGCTCCCTGGTTTATCCTCTAGCTTCTCACTTTCAGTCACATCTTCCGGTTGAGAGAAAAGCAACTTCTCCATCTCTATCTTATGAGAGACGGTCTTAGCTCCATTATAAAATCAAACGTGCATCCATCCTTCCGAGTTTACTTGCATGGTCAACTGAACTGCACCGCAAAATGGTGACTGGTCCCGGACGGGCGTTCGGGGGCTCGGTTAGACCCTTGTTCAAAGCCGTGGAAGTGCTTGGTCTATAGCCAGGCCGTGTTTTCGTCGACTTCCGGGCTTGAATGCCTCTCGGGAGAAGCAGGGGTTCTATGGGTACCTCAACCTGTGATGTGTAAAAAAAATCAAAGAATGCCCTGCTTCTAGAACTTGACAGGAGTCAAGACAATAGTGTGGGGCATGACATCGGAACTTTGATAAGTGGTATGTAAAAGTAACGAAGGTAAGAAGACCATGCCCGATTGCTCTCCGGATACCGAAATCAAATGAAATCTCCAATATTTTACTGGGTTGAATTATTAGTTTTGTATTAGATAGTTGAGTCATTTCGAGCATCTGAACACAGTGAATAATCAGATTGGGACTAGTAGTTCAAGATCAAAGGCTTCCACGGAGGTGAGATTACATGTCGAGAATCTGCTTGTTTTGGGGTAAGATATTCATGACTGGTAGTTTCAACAGAATATGCTAATTGCCATATCTAGAGGTTTTGGTTATTCAAGACCTTATTCGAGCTTTTGGAATGTGATCAGAGCCCTTGCATTGATTCTTACAATTCATTGACTGGATTCATTGAGAGAGGCGCAATCATCACTCATCTGTATAGAAACTCTACACGATATAGAATGGATCCTTAATCTTTAACCACGTTGGTCCCCGATCAAGAAAAGGGGCAGTTCCTCCTCTGGGGCCGCCGTTAGCTCAGTCACCATTCCCCTGATGCCTGCCCGCTCGTGCTCCCCCAAAACAATACCAAAGTACTTCTCAAGCGCTTCCCACCTAGCGACTTCATTCTCACATTCTGCCAATCTCTCACTCTTGCCTCTCACCCTGCGCTTCACTTGCCCATTTACCATCGATATCACTCCTACTGTCTCTTCATTCTCCACAATCGTTCTTAAGCAAAGGATCATATGATTGAAAAAGCTTCCCCGGATATCCCCTGTTGTCTTCCAGGTCATGACTTGGATATCTTGGGGCAAGAATTCGGTTTCAGTGAAGCAATAGATGTCGTCCCATTCATTCCTTAGTTCCCTCTTGTGTTGCAAGATCCAGACTTTCTCTCCAGGCGTTTCTAGCTCGGGGATACCGGAATAGATAAGCCTGACTTTGTCCGCAGTCGCGCCCCAGTGCATTTCCAGGCCATCAATCAAGGGAAAGGGAGCACTGGGACCTGTCATCATCAGCCTCGTTCCAAAAATCTAGACATACAGAAAATGGGAGACTCACCATTGCCTCCAAATCCTACATCGACCAGATATCTTTGCCCCTCAAATTCCACCAAATTAATCAAGTGGTTCCACCCAGCAAAGACACCCTTTCTCCCCCCACCAACAGCCTCTGCGACTCTCGCTCCGGTGCACTTGACACCCATTCCCAAAGATCTCATCACCGTCCCAAAGAACCCATTATTGAGCGTACAACTACCACCCCTCCCTCCCTCCGGCCCCCTCCCCTCCCACACCTTCTCCCTCTCTGACCTCCCTGCCCCCAGCCCCCTCACC
>JAPZPB010000434.1:0-32385 GCA_037952635.1 Bryoglossum gracile | reverse complement strand
GTGTGTTTTCGGTTAAGTTGGGGGGTGCGTAAATAATTCTGTCAACCACTGTTGAGTCCAACAGAGTCGAGGAGTGCAGCTGAAACATGAGGCGGTAGATATATTCGCCTCTTTGCCAGCGGGATAGCCAGGGATAATACGGCGTCTGCCCTAATATCGGACTATTCTGGTCTGGGTGTTCAACGTGGTTGGGTACCTTCGTACATTCAGGAGGACTTGAACACTCGAGAGAATTGAACTACAGTTAGCGTTTGCGCCATTACTCGTCATAATTCTTACATTATGCTCCCTCCGAGAACTCTTCGGGGTCATGAATATTCAGGTAAACTGAACATTCGTGTTTATTTTGATAATCAAAAAGACTCTGATATTCGAAACACATTCTAAACAATATAAATATTCAAGAATATCCTAATCACAAACTCGATTCTCAACGAGTAATAAGGCAAGCTATCACGAGACGCTAAAGACTGGGTGGCACAATGCAAAGTTTGGGATCTTCTGAGCTTATACTGTAACAAGCGGGCTCTTAACACGTACTTATAGCAAAATTAAGTTTAGGAATTCTCTCGACTTCGAGAACCAACCCAACTCAACTCCAAAATTTTCCCATTCCCAGAATTGATGAAATCTAGAGACCGAGACTTCTTGGTACCAAATTCACCCCTTCCTATTTTATCTCACTATCACATCAAGCAAGGCCTTACGGTTGAACTAAGATCGATTTTTTTTTACCTCCCCAGTCAATCAAAGGAATCGCAAGCCGTCTTCTTTAAATTTTTATCCTCTCAAATCGAATCATCACCAACGCCCCCCTAAAATTTAGCAGTAACTAACTCCCATCAGACCTGAACTGGACCACCTACAATGCAGCAGAAAAATGGCCGACAACAGCAGCACCACCCAAAACCCAAGAAACTTGAGTCACCATAGCAACTCCTGCCTTGCTGGTGCTTGAACTGCTCGAACTGCTCGAACTTCTTGCCGGGGACGAGGATGAGAACGATGAGAGCGACGTGGTGCGAGTGACTGTCGAGGCAGAGGTTTCGTTATGCGAACCTATGACGCTTGAACCACTCTCCATAATAGTTGTATATCCCATAGTACCCGAGGTGGATGCAGCAGGAACCGAAAGCAAAGGAGCGGTCGTAGCTCGTATGTCAGAAGTTGTAGAAGAGGAAGCCGTAACAGGAACCACAGTCACAGTCGGGAAAGCCATGGTATTTGTGACTCCAGCTCCGGTTGTGAGAGTGACGGGCATCAGACTCATGTTGAGGCTGTTGAAGACGAGAGTGCTTGAGCTCGTAGCTGCTGCATAGAGCCGCCGCCGAGAGAAGTGTTGATTTCGTAGGCGAGGTCAACGGTGCTGTTTATTGAAGCTAGCTTTTCTGTTTGATTGCTTCTTCCATGAAAGGGAGAGGAAAGAGAAGGACCTTACGTGTTAATTTCAGCTAGGTATTGGTAGTAGACGGTAGCCGGGCTTGGGTGAAAGTGAAAGAAGGTGGGGCGTCGCAGTTGATTTGGGTGGGGGCGCAGTTGAGGGAGTAGGTTGTTGCTGTAGCGTCCTATCCGATTGTTAGTGCTGTCTTTTCCTTGGAGTGGAAGCTTTTGACTTATGGAGGTGATGATAGAGCCATAGATTTCTGGTCCAGAGTTGAAACCAACGAGGAAAAGTTCAGAAGTGACTTGAATGAAAGCGATGCCTAAGAAGTTAAGCATTGCTGCTATGATGAAGATAGATTGAGACGTCGTTTTGAATATATTCATTGGTATTTCTAGGTCCGGCATTGCGTTATAGATGTGAATCTGGATGCGGTAAGAACGGGATATCGCAAAAGTTGTGTGTTGTTATTGCGGATGGTTGAGGTAGACGGAATTTTATATGCCCCCCTTTTCACCTCTGCTTGCCCTGAGGTATTCACTTCGGAACTAGGCTAACTTCCTGTTTCTTTTGGTGTCAATCACACTTTCTAGCTTGATGTACACATTTGAACTACAGTTATGCTCGCTATTACCTGGAAACGTCGTAAACTTAAAGAGAAGAGCGTAAACACTTGGAAGTAGCATGAGAGCGGAATAAATCGTGAGGAATGGCGATAGATCTGTTACGATACAAATAACAGGCCACCAAGGTAATTCCCAGAACCTCATCCCGGATATCAATATCAGAGCGATCAAGTGTTGATATTGGCATTAGATCGACGTTGAGAACGCGCAATTCATACGTCACTACCTGGTGGTGCGGTTGGCCCCTTTATAATATATAATAAGCGATGGGGTGATAACAACAACCAAAGGCAACTCCACTGCATCGAGCGTAGCACGTAAGGTCACTTCGTTCCACCTTACGTCTGAGATGTGCTGAAGAGAGGCTGGCGGAAAAAGTAGCCTTAGGCACGGTATTTGGTCTACTCCCCCAAGGAACGGCTAGAGACTCCTACTCTAGAGCGAGGGATCCTCCACAGAAGCAATGTAGATGTTTCAACACTTTTTTTTGCCTTTTTTTTGCTTTTCTGGTGGGGCGAAAGTGGTTGAGGGTATTCGCGAATTTTGGCGCTAGTGGGGTGCCGACGAGGAGACCGGTCCAACCACAACCTACCCGGGTTCAGAGAGAACACGCAGTTCTAGTAGCAGTCGCTGCAATGGTGCGCCTTTTTTTATACATCATAATTACACCCGTCAGGGCAAAGGTGAGGTCCTTGTGATTTCAGCCAACGTGTCTCGACGCAATAATTGAGCTGGACAGCAGCGCGATTCTTCTTTTTTTGATATGTATAGAAAATCAACATAAGCACCAGTGGTGAGGACGTGCTACAGAAGGCTTCTTGTGTCCGTAGTGTCTAACGTGTCACTTGCTTGACTTTTGCCCCTCGAAGGCACAACTTGCCAAATATGCTAAATATTAATTCGCGATTCTGCCTCTCCATAATTTACCTCTGAACTCAACCTGATTTCGATAATTCCACCCCAATCGATTCGTTCATCCGAGATGGTAATCTAACGTGTCCTGAATATTCAGAATACTTCACTTATCAAGAAGGAACCATATATTGTTAACATTGACTTAAAGCTGAAAACTACACTTGGAAATGCGTTTCGCCCTTGAGATGCTCTTAAGAGGGGCCATATAAAGTGCCTAGTGATACGCTGAGCAGTGGTTGCAATGTTGGATGACTGGTGATGCCCTGAGCGCTGCTAGTTGGATTTGGCCGCGCGTAGCATGCATACACAATGAAGCTTCACCCACCCTCCCCATCTTCCTATTTCCTGTTTGCTAACTTGAGTTTGGCTTGGACTTCGGTGGTTTAGTTGTCCTATCCAGAGCCTGGAGTGAGAGGTTTAGCGAGCTTGGAGATAATGTTTGGGGCTAAGTGGGTTGGGTTTTTGGGGAGATTAAGAGAGAGGGTGGTTTAAGAGGGAGGATAAAGGAGATGGTAGTAGCGAGGTAGGCAAGATTAAAATTGATTGTGCTAAGAAGCTCCCAGGAGACTTGGAGAATATCAGAAAATAGAAGTCAGATACGGAAGATAAAGAAAACTGCTATAGGGAAGCCTAGTGAATGATCAAGAATATTTGCAAGCATATTGTGGAAGAGTAGTTGGGCAGAGGGTATTGTGATATTAGAAACATGCTACTTACTATGTCTCAACTGGTTTGGTGATACCAAGGGTATGCTAGGTTGTTTTTGAGAGAGAATGGGGATAGAAAAGGTGATTTCAGAATAAAGTAAGTAAACAAACCGTCAGACCTCGTTTTATTTTGCCACTAGAGGGAGATGAAAAGGGTACATTAGGGCTAATTATCTCACTACTAGGTATAGTATAGTCTCTTTAGGGTGAAGGTACTATGCCTACAGTATTTGCGCTCCTGCTAGCTTTTCTTTTCCCGCTACGAATTAGCATATAAAATGTCCATCTTAAACCCCGAAGCTCTTAGAGAGCCTAGTCATCCTACCATAACCTGTGACTTGTAAGGGGTATAAAAAGTAACAAACTAACAAACAAACAGACCTTGTTTTGCTAGCAGTATTGAATTTTGTTTACGAGGATGGATAAGTATGAAAATAACCTTGCTAGGATAAAATGGGTGAATGGATTATCTAACACTATTCAGTCTAAAAATTTTCTATCAAAATAAGGGGAGAAATCAATACCCTAGAATAAATAAAGTGAAAATTCTATCCGCCGATTCGACCTACTTTCGTCTGGTCTTATTCCAGAGAGTAAAGGGGACAGAGTAACTTTGCAAGAGGAAAATAGATGGATGTAATATTTGACATTGCTTCCCCTGGGACTGTAGTATATTTTCAGAGAGAGAAGGTAGTTTTTCATTACTTAACAGGCAAATATAGTATCTGGCCTAGATTTTCGGAGTGGAAGAGGATAAAAATCGGTTTGCCCAGATAGAACCAATATAAATTCAGCACACATCCTGCGTCTGCACCGAACAACGCCAAACAACACCAGGCAACTACAACCACCACCCTCTACTCTTTCAGAGTAGTCTGACCTACCTAAAGATTCGAAAATTCTTTGCATAATGGCTGGCGTTGCCCCAACACCGCAAGAGCCTGTCGTGGAGATGCCGGTAGCTAGCATTGTTGCTTACGCTTTCCCAATCTCACAACAATCTATCGAGGAGATGTCAACAGCTGGCATTATTGCTCACGCAAAAGTCATCGCAGCTGCAGGTAAGTCTTATAGTCTTATGGACAGAAGACCGGTGCCAAACTAACAATTCCATTCTAGTCCATAAACCCTTCTACGCCGCCACATTCCACCCCTATAATGGCATTATGGACCCTTCGATGAGCACCTGTCCCACCTGCAGCCCTACAGACCCGGACCCTCACTGCATGAATTGCGTTCTCAAGACATTCGACCGTCGATTCAAGCTGAGAAGTCTCCTCGAACTGGCTTTTCGGTATAGGACTGGTGTTGTTTTTCTCGATAAAGCAATTGAGTTACTGGGCATGGAGGCTAGTGGCAGTGAGCAATTGGCTAAAGAGAAGCTGCAAAAGCGAGTTTTGTGGTTGGCCGATCGAGAGAGATTCATCCTGAAGGAATTCAATAGGGGTCATGCGGAGATGGAAATCGGTCATTCCCCAGACTGTTTGTGCAAGACGTATGGGGTTTCCTATCCGGATCCACACTTCAGCGATCCTTGAGGCGGTTTCTGAGAGTCTTTCCGAGGTCCAATGGCCATTCAACGCGGAAAATAGTCTCAACCACTCCCTTGGAGTCGATATGCAAGGAGGGTAGAAGTTCATCCTAATTTGAAACTTTGATCTTCTCTCGTTCTTATTCTGGTTCCAATTCCCGAATCTCATCATCACCCCATCTTCAAAAAGGTTTCGAGTAGTGATCGTGAATTCTGGCATTCGTTCTTAGCAAGGAGAAACCTAAAAAGTGAATTTCGTTGTGCAAAAATATTCATAGGATTGAATTTATGCTGGCTATTGCATCTTGATACATGATAGAGCTGGTGACGCCAAAGGAATGCTAGCCAGCTGGCGGCATGATGCCTACCATCACGAGGCAATAAAACTATCTCAGTATCTCAATAAAGTACGATAGAGGGGCCATATACAACACAAGTTCGGAGGAGGAAAGCGTTATGTATGCAAATCTAAACACATCAGATGAAGTCTGTGCACCTAAAGGGCGACACTAGATCGTTGTCCTGTGGTGGTGTTTCTGGAGTGTTCACTACCCCAATCCTCTCGCCTGCTGACCCTTCGGCATGATCAGAATCCCATGATGAATTTGGCGTGTCCGATGCCTGGACCATACCACTTGATTCTCTGCTCATTCCATGCCCTGTCTCATTCTTTTCGCCCAGCTCAATTTCCTCTACTGGCATCAAGTCTCTGAATTCAGATGACCACAACTTTGGGTTGGATTTCATCGATTCCACTTTCCACGGAGGATGTTCTCGCAATCGCTTTGGCTCGGAAATGCCGAGCTTGAATGGCACTACCCTTGACTGTGGAATCCCTTTTTGAACCTCTTCCGGACTCAAGTTGCCCAAGTCAAAAGAACTTAGGATCTCGACTGCAGTTCCTTGGTATCCGATAATCTCCGTCCGCTTTTCCTTCCACTCCCTCAACCTCACATCTAGCTCTGGGAAATGCCTACTCCCATCATGCTGTGCAAATATTGTCGGTGGGTTTTCAAACATGGGATCATCGATAACCATTGGCCCGACAAACATATCAGCAGGGTTATTCGGTGCCTTGTCCAAGAAATAGACTCGCTCCAAGCCCGTGTATCTCCTCAACTGCAGTCTGATATATGAGCCATAGCCGGCTGTATGACGGGCTTGTCTGTTCCAGATCGAAAAGGATAGAGCGATGTTCCGGACGGCCCGCAAATCATCCTCAACAGACGGGGAGAAATTTTTGATAGGAGCTCGGCCACGCCCTCCTGGTCTTGCCCAAGCGGGAAGATTCCAGTCGAAGAGCAAGATGTCACCACCAGGTAGGTCTGCATAGATATTTTCTGTATCGAAGCAAAGCCTATACCGCTTTAGTGCTATGGCTCGTGACTCGTGAGAAACAAAAAGTGCAGATGGGTTAGGCGGTTGTTCAGACTTGCAGGTTAAAGAGTGGTCGAAGTCAAGCTGGTATTCCCCGTTTTCTTTGCGACGGGTCCTGGCTTTTAAGGCTCTTGGGCCAGGGAGAGTGAACTTCCAGATGGTTTCTCGAAGCTCGGGAGGGAATTGGAGGAACTTTGGGAACAGGACCTCGGTCTCAGCCAGCGACTTTAGTGTTTGAGCCTCAAACTCGATTTTATGAACTGTGAGGCGTTCATCACGTGTACGGGGAAATCTTTCTGCATGGAACAGCCACTGTTCTGCCTCAACTCTGGTGTTTTTTTCGTAAGGAAGGTCTCGTAGGTAGAGTTCGTATTTCATCTGGTGGACCGATTTGGAAGATTTGTATGGATTAACTTTCGCCTTTGGCTTGTTTTTGCCTCGGGGCTTAGCCGCGGAGTCGACTCGTCCTGCCATAGCTGTAGATTCTATGGTGTTGTAATGTAGGATGGTGAAATTGAAGAATTGAAGATCAAGGCTGGGGGAATGAGGCTTGAAGCAGTGCGTCATGGGGTGGTGGCTTCCGAATGAGGCTAGCTCGGGGCTCATGTCAATATCGCGGTATTGTTCGATGTGAAGAGTAAAGTGTTTTGAGTTAAAGTTGATTCAAGAACAAAAACGGCTCACCTAAAGCTCAACCCTTTTACCTATCCTTACTCTGCAAGAACGCAAGTCTCATCCAGCATAGAAACTCTAGAGTTCTAAGCCCTGAGAATCACGAAACTCATTCGTACTTCTATTGTCACAATGTTCTTGGGTACGCTCTGTAATTCCAACGGCAGGGAAGGAAGGTAACTGGTCCTCATGGGAGAATGGACATAATTATACTCATTTTATTGACTCGCCAGCCGAGAGATTTTCCCTCAACGGCCATTATTTCCTGCTGAGAAACTCGAACTCAGTAATCGTAACATGTTCTACACGGGAGTATCTTAGAAGTACATCGGTGTGGTCTCAAATTCCCTAGTCATCACATCATGATTCCGCCTCAGCCGTCTCGTTCTTTTTTCCCTCAGTCCCCTCTGCCTTCTCCTTCACCACCTCGCTCGCCGACTCTGGCTCGTGCTTTTCCACAGCCTTCCCCGCAACTGGCTCCTCAAGTTCCTCTTCTACGGCAACCTGAGGCACAGGTACAGATATCGGCTCGATCTTCTCCATCGCCTCCTCCGGCTCAACTGCTTCTTCGTGCTCTGCCTCCGTTTCAGTCTCGTTCTCCAAATATGACTCAGAAGACATACTATCCCAAGACGACGACGAAGTTGCTGAGCCCGCATTCTCAATCGATTGCAACTCAGCTTGCCCTTCTGGCTCGTCTAGTTCAGGCTTCTCGTCCTCGATCTCCTCATTCTCCTCCACATCGACCTCGTACGTCTCCACAATAACCGGGACCTCAGTCTCTGCACCCTCCCCGTTCTCTTCTGTGAGCTGTAGATCCTCTAGCTTTTGTGTGACATCTACCTCTTCCTCGTCCGACTCTAATACGGTGTGTACTGCTGATCCTACAGAAGGCGATTGTCGGATATGGCGTCTCGTATTCGTTCTTCCAACTACATTGATGAAATCCTCACCATCCACAGGAGGCTGGCCGCCAGATTTCATTATTTTTGGTACCTGTAAACTCTGCTTCGCCTGCTCCTCGATAGGTTCTAGACCCTCCGCTTCAGGTGGTAATTTGTAGTTTTCAGCTGGTAAGAGATCGTAGGTATCGCACACTGTCTTGAATAGCACGTACAATCCAGTCTCTCCTTCGACTTGCCAAAATACTCCACGATGTTGGAACCATGCATGTGCGAATATTCTGTGCAGTCTCCGAAATATATTAGTGAGATGCTTGACACCCGCCCCTCTCTCGTCGACTGAATCTCCAGCGCCAATGCTCAAACGGCTAGGAAATATCTTCTGACTTGTGACGATATTGGCCGCCCAGTCGAGTGTGTGACAACAGTAATCGATTGCGCAGCAACTTTTAGGTGAGTCGTGGACGGCGCATAAGAATTGCCATTCACTGGCTCGCATCTCAGGACACGTAGAGGCTGAACATGGTGGATCATCGAAAACGAAGCCGACAATAAGGTCATTGCATTTGTTTATGAGAAAGCGGCAGAGTTCATAGAGCCAGAGAGCCCGATCGACGCCTTCGGGTTGGTTGGCGATTAGAGTTGCTGTCTCGCGGGTTATGGGGATGGATGAGTCCTTGTCGGAGGATTTGGTGAAGGAGTAGTGAAGGGCTTTCAAATGTTCTTGGAGTTGGAAGGCAGAGTCGAGCTGTTATCTTGTTAGCTTGAATAGGGCCAAACGGCATCGCTGTACAAACCTCACTCAGCGGTACAAGTGGTGGACCAGCTGCCATGTCCGCAGACTTAGTTCCCGGGTGTATTCTTCGGGCAGCATTGGCATCGATGATACTCTGCTCGATCGTAGGCTCCAGGGTAGAAGCACCGGTCAGGGAGGGCGATTTGGGGCCAATCTGGATCTCGGTAGGTGGAGGAGGACTTGGGAGCCTGGGCGAGCTCGGCGGCAATGACATTATGTTGTGAGATGTCCAGCAAGGAGTTAGCGAGAGTGCAGAGAAGAAGCTCAAGGATCTCCGCAATAGGCGATAGAGGGGTGAGGCTGATCAAAAGGAATTACAGAGGGCTTGGGATGAAGTTCGTGCTATGCACCCTTCGAGGTTCGCGTCATTCACAGCCTCGCTAAAAAACTTGGGGCTTCGTCTAGTCTCACGGGGCAGTGAACGTTCATCCTTTTTAAAATATTCAGAAAAGAAGAAAGCCAATTCTCTACTTTGTTGAGACTTTAAATTTAACAATGGACGACGAAGATACCCCTCCGCTTTTAGTAGACGTCGAGAGCAAGGAAGATGACCTGCTCAAAGAACCAAGGGCGATCAAAGTCCCTATCACCATCGTCACTGGTATGTAGCGGCATCTTCAGTAGGGAAATGTTCTAATGTGAGGCCAGGATATCTTGGAGCTGGTAAGACAACTTTAATGAATTACATTTTGAATGAACAACATGGCAAGAAGATAGCTGTGATTCTGAATGGTAGGGTCTCAACGTTTCCCGAATTTTGATATTTGGCTAATCTCCGTGTAGAATTTGGCGACTGTAAGTCCTTTCACATCAGGGCTTTAGTGTGATGCTTACAATTTCAGCTATCGACATTGAAAAATCCTTAACGGTTAATAAGGGTGGGAAACAAGTTGAAGAATGGCTTGAAGTTGGAAATGGCTGCATTTGCTGTTCTGTGAAGTATTATTACTCGGAATGTGTGGCGAATTTGACTAACTTCAAGCAGAGATTCGGGAGTCAATGCCATCGAATCTTTGATGGAAAAGAAAGGAGCCTTTGATTACATTCTTCTTGAAACCACCGGCCTAGCCGATCCAGGAAACCTTGCACCCTTATTCTGGGTTGATAAAGGTCTTGGCAGCACCATTTATCTAGACGGCATTGTCACTCTCATCGATGCCAAGAACATCCTGAAGAGTCTTGACGAGCCAGTAAAAGAGACTATTCAGCAGGACGAAGAGCTCCATGATCATCATGGGCCTGCATTGACGACAGCTCATCTCCAAATCTCCCATGCGGATGTTCTTGTGATCAACAAGTCTGATCTGGTTAGCGAAGCCGAGCTCACTGCAGTCCGAGAACGAGTTGAAGCCATCAATGGACTCGCAAAAGTCCATGTGACTACTCAAGGGCAGGTACCAAAGCTTGAGGGATTCCTGCTTGATCTCCATGCGTATGACGATGTTGGCCAACTAGATGTTGCTTCAAAAGGCCACAGCCATCTTGACCCTGTAAGTGGAATTTCAACACTCGTACCCACATGCTGACAAAACAGACAATATCAACGATTACGGTTACAGTACCAGTCTTACATCCAGAACAGCTTACAAGTCTCGATGCATGGTTAAGATCATTGCTTTGGAATTCTAAGCTACCGAGTCCCAGCTCAGCGAATGTCATCACTCCGGAAAAAGGAGATCTTGAAGTCCATCGTTTGAAGGCTAGACTTCCTCTTTCGAACGGAGAGGTCAAGATCATTCAAGGAGTCCGGGAAGTCTTTGAGATCTTAGATGACCCTAATACTCAAGCTCCCGACGCTTCTGGGCCGGTGAAAGGAAAGCTCGTTCTGATTGGGAGAGGTCTTGCTGATCTGCCTTTCAAGGCGAGTTTCATTAAGGCTATGGAGTCTTCCTAATTGTGCTTCAGTCGGTATGTTTGCCCCACAAAACGACGAGTTCCCAGGGAAGATGTGGACTTCCCCGGGCCATCAGCAGGCTCATACGGAGGCTTTGGAGCACCCAAGCCCCTCATTGTAACCCCAAGGCAGGGTTATCGTTTAGCCTGGATGACACAATAAGTTGCCAAGGTGGCGGTGCTTGAGGGGCTGATTTAGGAAAACGAAAAAGGCATAGCTAGTGAGTAAGAATTCGACTTGGATGAAGAAAACTGCTCGTAGTAATATCCTATTTCCTCATCCATTGTCTTTAATTCTTTACTCCAATGCATTTTGTTTGCAGCTGGCCCAACTGAGCGCTTGAAGGTTATACATACACCCGTTGATTGTGCTGGTGAGAAGGCAAGAGCTTGCATTACTGATCGTCAAGCACCCAGTACTCTGCCCCGACTTGACTTTTGAGAAATCTGTCAATAACCAAGCGCTTCTATGATATTTATACCATTTTAGATATCAGAATGTTTTGAATAATTACAATAAAGCTGAATATTCAGTTTAACTTGATAGTTACGCCGTTTAAAACCCATTACTCGCCGCAAGCCCTTACCTGGGAAGTTCAAAAGAGCAAGTGCTCTTGAGTAGCCATTGCGATGCCAAATTTCTCGACTTCCAAGACATCTTTGGTTTCTTGTTTCATTGCGGCTCGACCTTGGCTGACAAGATTCTCAACACGGCAAAGATCACTGGATAAATTTGCGAGTACTCCGATTCTGAAGCGGCTTTGACCGCATTCATATCAGTCCTCTAATTTTTATTGCGAGCTTTCTACGCCTCTTCTATCTTGCCGTCAATCGCGTCTCAGAGTTTCTGCCATATCTATAGAGACGGCTATTATCTGACAGGCGGGTCTTGGACGTATCGAAACCGAAGCTGCCTAGATATCGTATGAAGATACTGTACAGTACTCCGACTGCTTTATCTTACGTGGTCTCATGATGCAGCTGACCCTGATTAGAGAAAATACACATTATTGGAGAATGAATGATTTGCTTATGTGGTTGGGGATTCTGCCATTGGCAGGTGAATCATGCAGGTAGGTGCCTCAATAGAGGATCGCATCCCCGACTTTCAATAAACCCCAACAGTCAAGGTCAGGGTCCCCGGCTTTTTACAACGATCACGGTTTCCTTCCTCTTGCCACTCCATTTCCACTTCCTTGAACCCAACTCAAATCCAACCCGGGACGCAACTCGGAAAGCACCAACGCATCTACCAAAGTGTTCACTCAACTGCTCTTCAGCCTATCCCAAAAGATTATTTCCCGTATCAAAGTCCAACCTCTTTCCCTCGCCATCCCCGCCTTACTTTTCCTCATCACCTTCTTGTCAGCCTCGCGGCTCAGGAAGAGGAAACTTGAGGTGCCGTTTTTTGCAGGGGCAGGAACCGATCCGAAGCAAAGATGGATGATGGATTCGATTAATTTATTCCAGGAGGGACATCGAAAGTTCGGGGATCAGCCGTGGCAGGTTTGGATGACGGAGGGTAATCAGCTTGTTGTACCTCCAAAGTTCATTGATGAGGTGTGTTCCCTCTACCCTTCTTAGCTCTTCGTAGAGAATCTATCTTTGGGCTATGGCACTGACTTAATTATGATAGTTGAAAATGCTACCAGATACCGTGTTTCCAACCGCTGTACCAGATGTAAGTCTCAGATATCTCAAGTCCATTTTCACCAAACATTGGTTGAAAACTGATATCTCTGTCATAGTTCTTTCAGGGGAGACATACAACTCTTGATGCTACAACCAAACCACAGTTCTTCGCCAATATCATCAAGCATGGCTTGAACAAGAATATGCATAAGTCTTCGCGTCCAATTTCGAATCAGAGTCTAAGACGGACACGAATTTTTAGCCAGGCTCTTCCCTGGTGTCAGAGACGAACTGGAATTTGCGATTCCTCTAGAATTCCCAGAGAGTGAGGGTGTTGCCTTCCCCAGTTCCCCTCCGAAGCTCGTCGTTTATGAGTACAGATTGAACCCCGATAGTATTCTGTCCCCGAATCGTCTGTCTTATTGCTCGAATCTCCGGCAGAGCATTTGTTGGCGAGGGCTATGACTTACACCGCAACGAGGACTATATCAATATGAACGTAACCGTAAGTCTTCACAGACATTATGTTTGAAATTTTCATTCATCTTACCGCTGCCAAGTACACCAATAAAGCCTTCGGCGCCGCTTTGAGAATTAGACAGTTTCTGGCCACCATCGGGCCTCTCGTGAAATACTTCCTCCCTGAAATCCGCACAATGTGGGCCTACAACAAGCAAATGGAAGGATATATAACTCCAATTATTAAGGGTCGCAACGAAGCCGCAAAGCTCCAGTATACGTTAAACCCTAAGACACCCTCGAATGGGTTCGCCTCGCCCTGCCTCCTAACGAGCGAGCAGACTACTACTTCTAAGCAATCGTCCAACTCGCTTTTGGTGCATCCGCAATCCATGCCACAGCTCAAGCCATCACCAACGCAGTCTTCAACCTTGCTGCATATCCCGAATACATTCCCACGCCGAGAGCAAAAGCTCGCTCCGTGCTTGAGCAATTTGGTGGCGAATGGACAGTCGAAAGTATGATCTACCTAAAGAAACTTGACTCCTTCATCAAAGAATCCCAGCGCCACTACGGCGCCACCGTAATATCCTTCCAACGCAAAACACTCAGCCCCATAACCCTCTCCGACGGAAACATTATCCCGGCAGGAACCTACACGCTCTCAGCCGCCACAGCCGTCTCCTCCGACCCCCAAACCTATCCAGATCCAGACATATTTGATGGACTGCGATTCTACAAGATGCGGGAGAAAGAAGGAGAGGAGAATAAGCACCAATTTGTGAGCACGAGTAAAACGCAAGTACATTTCGGGGCAGGCAGACATGCGTGTCCGGGACGGTGGTTTGCGAGTCATGAGATTAAGTTGATGATTTTGGGGTTGGTAGAGAGATTTGATATTAAAGTGAAGGAGGGAGAGGGGAGGCCGAGGAATGTGTTATGCAGACGCAGTTTGGATCGGATCCGAAGGCTGAGATCATGTTTAGGAGCTGGGCAGCTTGAAGACGGGTTCATGAGATTTCTATTTAGTGCTGTATGAAAACACTTAGAGGATTGAAACTTCTAGTATTTACTCGCGCAAGTGAATTACTTCACTACAGATCCTCACTCAAAAATTCTCAATGTTGAGACTACTAGAACCTCTCCTCAGCCACCCGCTTTCGTAACCAGTACAGCTGAAAATGGCAACATAATTACCTACGACTCAGCAAAGCTTCATCGGTCCTCAAGGAGATGATTGAGTCAAATGGTAAATCAAAGTATTCCGCGCTTTAGGCAGGAACTGTTTGGGAATTCGGCCTTCGATCAGCTATGCCCTGGAAAATCAATTAGTAGCTTGTCAAAGATTTATTGGGCTAGTATGGCAAAACGTGATACCACGCTTGCAATTGCTAAACGTGTATTATACGCCCTTAATTACCCGCTCTTATTTGCGACAGCTAGATAGTCCTAACTTCTCTTGTAAACAAACTAATAGAATCGACAACTTTTTGAAAAATTCAAGAAGTCCCCTGCTTTTCCTCAGCTTAGTGAAGAGCGAATGAGTGAAGCGGGTGATTGGGAAAAGGGATTCTGATGACCTAGATCTAATAATCAGTGGCATGAGTCCGCTTAAACATATGTCGAATCATTTGAATGTAAGGATCAGTTAATCTAAAAGGATTGTCGTTGAAATCATGGATACAGATTAGATAAAGGGGGTAAGTGAAACTAGTATCGCTTTGGTTTACAGGGCATTCAAGATTATCGGAGATCCTTCTAAACTCCGACTCAAGGCTGTCCTGCCCATCCATCATACCGAGACCTTCTCTGGCTGACCTTTCTTGTTAATCACGCCTTGACCACCGACCCCGTCGAACCACTTGATATTCTTACTGTTACGACCTACATGTTACATCGCAAAACATGTAATGCCCATGAGCCTCAACGTCTCTCACGATGATGGTACTGTCTGGCCTACTCAAAAGCAACACTACGCCTCGTCCCCCAAGCCGCCTCCCCCGGCAGACCTCCAAAGCCACCCAGAGCCTCGAGCGAATATCCCCCGAACACTCTCCCTCTCATGAATCCCCAATAGACCCATACATCAGCGACGAAACGCATCTGCAGCCCACCGAAGCTGAGGCTCCGGATCTGCGGGATCTGAATATCAGCCTTCTGGCTCTTGCGGCCATATTCCCCGATGTACAGCTCGAGGTCTTTCGTGAAATGCTGTCGAGCTTTGATGAGGAATCCAGATTAGCGGTTGTGACTGAGAGTTTGATAAAGAATAAGATGCGCTGGGTGAACGGGCGATATCGCGTGAAGGGGGAAGCACAAGCGCCGCCAAAGGTGGAGGGGAAGGATTCGGAATCACCGGTTTCGCAAGGAATTGTCCCAACGGAAGAGAAGTTTAGGAGTGTGGAGTACAAGAAGGCTGTCAAGGCCATCACGTATCATGAGTTCAAAGGGCTGTCCAAATCGACTATCAATGCCGTGCTGGCCGAGTTCAACCACTCCTATACTCTGGCCAGGCCGACTCTAGTTACACTGTCTTCGAAGTCATGGCGATTCTCTATATCTTCTCTGTTTCTGCGGAGAAAGACGATGTCCTCTCAGGAAGTGGAACACCATCCTTTGGTGATATGGCAGTCTACGGGCCAGGGCTCTATACTTCCAACCTTGAAGTCTACTGGATCACCCGAGCTCGATAAGGAGCTCTTTGATACTCTCATACACCCCATAAAACAACGTATCATTGCTGAAAGAGAGGGCAAGGACCGAGTGCTAGCTTCAGAACTTAATAACACGGAAGCGGAGGCGAACTACGCCTTACATGACTGTGGATGTTGCTTCACTGCTACTACGTTTGAGGACCTGACGGCGTGTGACGGGGATGGGCATTTCATATGCTTTCAATGCGTCCGACATGCAGTGAACGAATCTATCTTTGGACAAGGCTGGCAACGGAACATAAACACCGAAAAAGGCTCCTTGAGATGTGTAGCCGCATCAGCTGATGAATGTAAAGGTTGCGTGCCCCAAGACCTTGTCCGTCGAGCATTCGACGAAGACAAAACCGGCGCCGAAGTACTTCGGAAACTGGATGAACGCCTGGCCGAAGACAGTCTCCTGAAAACCAATCTCCCTCTAATCCGCTGCCCCTTCTGCAGCTACGCCGAAGTGGACGAGCTCTACCTACCAGACTCTCAGCGCTCCTGGCGCTTCAAAAGGATTGGCCCAGACACCCTCTACACCTTCGTAATTTTGATTTTAGGCGTTGGAATGATACCCTTTCTGTTACCTGTCTTTCTGCTCTTGTCTTTCCTATTCCTGCTCCTCTCCTCGCGCCAAACATTCGGCGACTACGCCATGGGCCATTTCACTTCATCCGTCACTCGACTCCGGCGGAAACGTCTTGGCCTCAAATTCATCTGTCAGAATAAACTCTGTGCGAGATCATCTTGCATATCTTGTTCGAAAGCGTGGTCAGATATCCATATCTGTCACGAGTCCTCCCTTCTCGCTCTGAGGACCCAGGTCGAGCTTGCTATGTCTTTGGCTATCAAGCGGACTTGTCCGCGCTGCAATACCTCATTCGTTAAATCCTCTGGATGCAATAAACTTACCTGTGTGTGTGGCTACCAAATGTGCTATGTATGCCGCAAAGATATTGGCAACGGCGAAGGATATCGTCATTTCTGCGAGCATTTCCGTCCGAATGGCGGAAGAGGCTGCACGGAATGCACGAAATGCGACTTGTACAGATGTGAAGATGATGAAGTTGTGGTTAGGAAAGCGAAAGAGGAAGCTGAGAGACAATGGATGGAGAAAGAAGGCACGGGACTTGGTGGCGATGAGAAGATCAGACGAGTGTTGGAAGAGAGGAAGAAAGGAGGAGATGTTATTTGGTGGGATAGTAGATGGTCGAGTTGGAGTTGGCCTTGCTGGGCGGACATTTTTGATGCCGTAGTGGAGGCTGTGGTTGAATAATAAAGGAGATGATTGGATGCATGGGATGGGAGAGATGGGTCATTGAATGAGATGAATGAGATGGATGGATGTTTATGCTTTGATGTCGGCTTGGGATTGGGGTGCATGCATGGTTGGGATTTGTAAATTGGGATGGCTACAGGATGCACTTGGGTTAGGTCTAGCGGGTGCGTTTGGTATATTTGTCTGATTAGCATAATGAATATCTACGTCAAAAGTTCTGAAAATTCCTTGTTGTGAAAATTGTATTTGAACAGGGTATCTATGTGAAGTCTATCTAAGACATGCTTGTAAATCGGATCGTCTTAACGCCAGTCCAGTCTCCCATACCAGGTTTCACCACTACACAAGAGATCTAGTCATCGCTAACTCAGATGACTTACTCCAGCCCCCGCTCGGCTCCCTCCTCCAAAGCAATAACTTCCCATCATCCCCCGTACTCCCCAAAACACCCCCATCAGCGTCAAAATCTACTTTCCAGACCGGACTGCGATTGGCATCCAACTTTGCAACCTCCCTCACAACATGCATCACCTCCCCCTCCCTCGTTTCTCTCCCCGCTAACCCCCCACCCATTCTTGCCCCCTGCAGTCCGGCTCCAATCCCACTTGGCGCCTTCCCCACCGTCCCCGTTCCATTCTCTCCACTCCTCTGCCTCACCACCATCCTCTCTGGCAGTCTGGTATAATCCCTCTTCTCCCCCTCTCTCCCCCTCGTCCCCACCTCCCACACCCTCACAAACCCATCCTTACACGCTGTAGCCACAACATCCACTCCCCTAACATTACCTCCCGCCCACGCCACATCCCTCACTAGCCCCCTATGACCCTTCAACTCTGCTGCGAGGTAGAATTCTTTACTTGTGCTAGAGCCTAAACTGACTTTGTGGGAAATCTCTTTGCTGCGCCAAATCGAAGCTTTGTTCATACTGCCCACCATAATGGCCAGTGAGTCGACCGGAACACCATTTCTTAAAGCCTCGTAACAAGGCTCAAGATTCGGATCCCACGCCAGACTAAAACTCGCTTCTTCCCCCCGAGCAGGTTTGTCACATACATTCACGCTATCCAACTCCTCCCATTTGCTCAAGTCCTCTGCTTCTTCATTCTCATAAATGGACAACACGGCAGAGCGTGTTATCAAAGCGAGGTAGGTGTGTCGTGCTTCGGGCGAATGCGTGATGGCGAAAGAGAGGAAGGGAGAGCGGGAGGGGGAACGGGTTTCCCAGAGAGGCTTGTTGGAATGGGAGTTGAAGCGTCGGCCGCGCGAGGGGGCGAGCGTCGGGTCCTCGACCCAGAGTTTGAATTTCCCGTCGGTGGAGAGGGAGGCGATGAGGTGGGGATGGAGGGAAGGCGAGAGCCATTGTATCTAGGAGGACGTCAACATTGTCATCGATACGAAATCCGACATAATCGGAAATAGAGATTGAAGCATGGTAAAAGGCATGGAGAATGAATGGTAGGCATTTACTTGTAGGATTTCACCATTGTGTGCTCCCCAAGTATCGCAAAGGTTCCAAGTACCATCACTATGCCTGTTATATATCTTGATTTTCCCGTCTGCAGAGCTGGATGCGAATCTATCTCCATAAGCGTTGAAAGCTGTTGCTTGCACCATATCCTTGTGGTTGTTTTGCAGCAGACGGAAGATGTCCGTTGAGGAATCTGGGGGAGCGGCCTCCATGGTTAATGTTGGTGCCAACGTAGTGATTGGCAATTGAGGTTGGAGGATATGGAGGAGAGAGGAGCTTCAAGCAAGCTGTGGTCGTTGGTGATGGAGGGGTGGAGTGGAGTGAGCGGAACTAGGGCCAAAAAGTGGCCCGTGCATAGTGATCTTTTTGGCACATATACAAGTCGTAATTTTGCGACTACAAAATTATACAATTTTGGATAATTTTGGTAATGCGTAATGTAACCTGCTTTAGACTTGATGCAACATGGCCAGTGAAACAGCTAGTCTTTTTTATTTTAGGCCAAAAAATGGGCTCCCCTAGAAAATCGTAATTTAAGACAATAATAAGTAATAACTATGTTGAAAACTATGGCTACGACGCCTAATACCAAGATGAGACGACAGGGGAGGCAACCCTGCCAAATTCCCCATTCATCCGGAGAACAAGATGCGTGACAGTCAAGTTACTTCTCCTCATGTCCTATCCCACCTGTCGTGGTACTTTTTGGGGGGAGATAACCCGCTCTTTAGTTAAATGGAATGCTCTAAGAGCCAAATTTCTCCTGTTCATCTGTTCTCCGAGCCCCCTCCTAAACCCCAACATGGCTTTCCTCGTCTCCAGATTTCTGAAGCTCGTATCGTGACGATGGACTATGCGGCTCGGCTTAGCCGCCGACCTAGAGCTATCTTCGAGGTTTCGCTCTGTTTACTGTTCTGCTATCTTTACTTGTTCTTTTGGCCGCGTTCAGATGAGCAAAATCTTTACATTGGGACTTTGAGATCATTGTCCTTGACCGAGGGGCAGTGTGTCGCTGCTTTTCCTGGACTCAATCTCGAGGTTGAGAATGCGGTGAGCGAGGGGCCATTCTACCTGAAAAGGGAGTCAGATGACTACACTGGGTCCGTTCAGGGAAAGATTGTGGGTGGGAAGGTAAGTTGAAATGAAGTTGGGAGGAGATTAAGGAATGGAACAGTACTGACGAGATAATAGCTGTATATAATCTCAGCAGTGCAAGAGAATGCCTTGAAAGTTAGTACTTGCGATGTCATCTATCAAGAACTGAAAGTTCGCATGCAGCAGTAACTGCTGGCATGTCTTTCGAACAGGCCTGGATTGCCTTTTTCTTTATTGCTGGGATTTCTTAGCTATGCAGTCACTTGAAATTCTTGAGCCTGAACACTGCGAAAGACTACTACATCTTCTTAGTCAAAACATTATTAGCAGATCTTAAAGCTCTTCTGTGGGCTCCATGCCATGCTTCAAGTATTATCCGTTTACTATTAGCTTTCTCAGCCACTGAAAGTTAGATTCTGATACTACTTAATTGCTATCTGGGAACAAAATACTAATGTCTCTCACAGCATATCGACAGAGTCCTTTACTCTCTACACCGCGCCATCATTACCTCGCCTTCAGCCCTCCCAGACACTCCATTCATCATAAATCTCAACGACGAACCCCGCAGCAACTCATGGTCTTTTGCCCGTTCTGATGACGATTTCACCCCTCAAAACCCCTGGCTAATGCCACACGTCAGTTCCTGGTCTTGGCCACTCCAAGACTTAGATCCTCTCGATGAAGCCCTCAACAAAATTGGGGATATCGAGCAAGATACTAAGTTCAAAGACAAGACTGACAAGGCGGTTTGGAGAGGAACAGCGAGGTTCAATCCACCATACGATATTACGCTCAGGCCGAAATTGCTGGAGGAGTCCAGAGGGAAAGAGTGGGCGGATGTAGAGGTTTGGGAGAAAGAGAAAAATAATACTATTCCCATTGAGGAAGCGTGTAGGTACAAGTATATTATCTATGCCGAGGCAAGTTCCATCTCTTCCAACTTCTTCTGGCCCGGCTAATGAAAATTTGATACAGGGCAAGTCCTATTCTGGTCGCCTCCCCTACCACCTGGCTTGTAATTCTGTTATCCTCACCCCACCGATGACCTTCCTCCTCCACACATCACACCTCCTTCGCCCACTCTTCTCCTCATCCCTCCCCCTGCGCCATTCCCCGCCTCAATTTCCCCGTTCTGCCTTTCCCTCCATCTCTCCCTCAAATTGGTACCCTACTCCACTCACCAAGAACACCTGGCCAACATCTTACCCACCCTCAGTGGCCAACATCATATTCGTAAAACCGGATTGGTCGGATCTAGAGGACACAATCTTGTATCTGAGAAAAAATCCACAAATCGCGGCGGGTATTGCGGCGAGGCAGAGGGACTTGTTTGTGAGAGAGGGATACTTGAGTGAGGCAGCGAATACTTGTTATTGGAGGGCATTAATTAAGGGCTGGAGCAGCATGGTGAAACCAGTGAATCAGAGTGACTGGGAAGGCGGGGCAAGATATGAGACGATTAGTGTACTTGGTGAAGTTCAGAAGTGAGGATATCTTTAGGGTCTAACCTACTACGAGGGCCGGCATGTTTATTATTACCAGATTCAGAAATATTTTGCATATCCAGAATTTTCTGATTATTCGAATATTTTCTCCCAATATGGATGGAGCTTTGGTTCTCTCTCGTTCCCATCCCGATTCTCGTTTCCCTTCCGACAGGCGAACTAGACCAGATTCAGGATACACAACATGCTTTATATCAAATCATACCCAAACATTGCTTGGCTGGATACGTATCAATGTTCAACGCGTGAAAACTAAACAGCGAGCAATTCCCCGCCCTTTTGAAATCGCAATGTCCCAATTCGGCTGGTCACAAGCGAGCCAATAGGGGGAAACAACAACGACCCATCCAAGTACGACCATCTCATCTTCACCACTTCTGTTCCAAACCTACAATAGCTCAATAGCTCGAAGTCTTTCCCTCTATCCAAGATTTCATATTCTAGCTTCTTGGGAGCCCCAGAATCTCACAAGTCATTCTCTAAGCTGGTTGATCTCACCGTTATCGACCCACAAATTTAAGGTCAGCATTTGAACAGAGGTGGGGCATTCTGCTTTACTTTTCTACAAAGAATCATACACAAAGCCCATCGACGCCTCTCTCCAAAAGCTCTTTAAATATCCAAGAGAAAATACTATCTGGCTCTCTCCCATCCACATCCCTTACGATGCCCACCCCCGTCCCCAAACGCGCCTGGTGGAAAGAATCCTCCGTCTACCAAATCTACCCCGCCTCATTCTGCGACTCCAACGACGACGGACTAGGCGATATCCCCGGTATAATCTCCAAGCTCGATTACATCAAAGCCCTCGGAATCGACATCGTTTGGACATGTCCTATCTATAAATCACCTCAGATTGACATGGGCTACGACATCTCAGACTACAAAGATATCCATGCTCCTTATGGGACATTAAAAGATGTTGATGATTTGATTGAGGGCTGCCATAAGAGGGGGATGAAATTTTTGATGGACTTGGTTGTCAATCATACGAGTGATCAGGTGAGTGTTCTTCACATGAAAGAGGTACAGGGCTGATGCGGAGTAGCATATGTGGTTTCAGGAGGCAAAGAAGGGGAAGTGTAATCAGTATCGGGACTACTACATGTGGAAGAAGCCAAAGTATGATAAAGATGGAAATCGCCAGCCGCCAAACAACTGGGGCGCTGTGTGGGGAGGTATGTTTCTACAATTCCATCTCATCTCCCATATTAAACTCCAGCATCTGAAAGATATAGCGGACTTACTTTTGAATAGGAAGTGCTTGGGAGTATGATGAATCATCAGATGAATACTACCTCCACATCTTTGCCCCCGAACAGCCCGACCTAAACTGGGAGAATCCCGCCGTCCGCACCGCCGTCCACGACATCATGCGATTCTGGCTTGACAAAGGCGTCGACGGCTTCCGCATGGATGTTATAAACTTCGTGTCCAAAGTCCCTGGTTTCCCGGATGCTACCATTACTCGTCCCGACCAGCCGTTCCAGATGGGAAACGAGTATTATGCTTGCGGTCCCCGTCTCCACGAGTACCTACAGGATATTGGGAAGATTTTGAAGGAGTACAATGCGTTCTCTGTGGGGGAGATGCCAGATGTTCATGATCCGAATGAGTTGGTGAAATCAGTAGCATCCGATCGGGGAGAGCTAAACATGATCTTCCACTTCGAATTAATGAACATCGACCAAGGGCCCGGCGGGAAGTTCACCCCCAAAGGGTGGAAACTCCCGGAACTGAAGGCCATTGTTACGAAATGGCAAGACTTCATGATCAGGAATGACGGCTGGAACGCCTTGTATCTTGAGAACCACGATCAGGCTAGAATTGTTTCGAGGTTTGGGTGTGATGTGAAGGAGGTGAGGGAGGCGTGTGCAAAGATGTTTGCGACGTTTTTGGGTCTACAGAGTGGGACTGTTTTCGTGTATCAGGGGCAGGAGTTGGGGTTTGTTAATGTGCCGCTTGAGAGAGATATTCTCTCCGAGTATAAGGATTTGGAGACGCTGAACTGGTGGAATGAGTAAGTTATTTACTGTTCTTTTGGAGAGAAATTTGGGTACTGACAGATAAAAGCATGATGAGAGACCATCCGGATGACAAGGAGTTGCATCGAATCACTAAATACGAAATCAACAAGAAGTCTCGCGATAATGCCCGGACGCCTATGCAATGGGACACGACTAAATATGCTGGCTTCTCGACCGCCGAGCCCTGGCAAAAGGTAAATGAAAGCTACACTGATATCAATGCTGCTTCGCAAGTGGGTGTCAAGGGCAGTGTTTTCGAGCACTGGGCTAAGGTTCTGGGGTTGAGGAAGGATTACAAGGATGTGCTTATTTATGGAGATTTCGACCTTCTGGATGAGAACAATGAGGATGTGTTTGCATACCTAAGAACATTTGGGGAGCAGAAGGTGCTGGTGGTTGCGAATTTTCAGAAGGATAGTGTAAAGTGGAGTGTGCCAAAGGTAATTAAGTTGTTAGAAGGGAAAGAGAAAATGCTGCTCGATAACTATGGGGACTTGAAAATTTCTGGTGGCAGTGGGGAGCTGAAGTTGAGACCCTTCGAGGCCTTTGCTTGTGTTGTGGAATAGGCCTCCGAGCTTTCAAGCTAACGAAACGTTATGATTACTAAACTGGAACGGGCTCAAATGAGATTTATTGTTCTCAAGGTCACAAAATGGAAAGAATCAAGACTGAGGAACATCTAATTCATGCGTAAAGCATGCAGAGGCAAGGGAAAATAAAAAATACGAAAGAATTCTATGCTACTTGATGCCACGCATATATCCCGCCTTGACTCTTAGGCTTAGTTTTAGTACCCTCTCTCTGCCAGCCAGTTAAAGGAGTAGGCAAATCCAGCTTGCGCTGTGTATTGATGCGGCCAGATATGCCCAGAATTTGGAAGAGCATAGTAGGTGTAGTTTTTAGCCGCGGGATACAGCTCCTGAGTCTCCGCAAGAATTCCCGATGCTGTGCAATCTCCAGGACCGACGGCTGGGATAGCCAATGAACCACAGAACACTACATCCTGGTTTCCTGTAATAACAAGAATGTCATTGCGATATCCATAAGCTGTATCGATTCCTAGAGAGCCGCTAACAGCTTCTCCGAGTGTGATAGTGCCCCTAGACGCATAGTCCTACAAAATGGAGAAGTTAGTAATCGCCGCTGAAATATCCAGACATCAGAAGGAGGAGGCAATTCAGGATGGAGATCAGAATGGAGTTGAGCAGCAAAAATAAACAATTTCCAAGTACCTTTGCAGTGAAAGCAGGATCATAATATGTTCCGGGTCCGTAGAACAGGAGATAGTCGATTCCGGCAGCGTCGTTCGCAATAAGATAGCTAGGATTCAGTCCCGGGTACGCAGCAGGATCGGATACTGAAGCTGGTAACAAGAGGGCAGTAGCGGTGAAGCCTGGCACTGCGTTCACCCACAGCTTGCTAAACCCAGTGAGGATTGTCGCATCAATATCAGTGGGGTATTCAACATTGATGAAGTTGCCAACAATTGATCCCATGCTGGATCCGACGAAGATAATCTTGTGGAATGTTCGAGGGAATGGCGAAGCGAAAGCTGCTGTGGATCCTAGTCTAGCATATTGGATGAGTTGATGAACGGTAGCAGCTTGTGCTGCACACTGCACGACAGTTATCCCATTTGGATGATCTGATTGCCCATTGCCCAATCGATCGAAGGAGAATGTCGGGTAGCCTTGTTGAGAAGCATAGTCGACCCAAGAGTAATTTGTTGCATCAACACCAGCATGATTGCCACCGAACCACTGAGACTGTAAGTATTAGAGAAATACAGGACGAGGATTAACTGACGAAGTTTTTATCATAAGTTGCAGGGTGGGCAAGAAATTGCAACGTATTTGCTCTTGCAGGGTCCTTTACCTCCGGTTCACAGTATGTGGCAGCGATGTTGTAAGTCCCGCGGACAAGAGTTTTGAAGGGGATATCGATGATTCCAGCAACAATTCCCTCAAGGTTATTGAGGTTGATTGCGTGGAAGATATCCCACTAAGAAAGAAAGGGTTAGCAAAAGTTGTTGCAGGGGCTGACGAAGGGGCTTGAGAAGGGGCCCAAGGGGGCACGGAATGCCGAGGCGTGCGGGGGTTCTTACAATGTTTTCTGCAGTGATTGTAACGGGAATAACCATATCGGTACATTTTGGGCCTCCTTTTTCGATGACTGGGGAGGGTACTGGTGCCGGTGTTGCGAGAGATCTGACGACGAGACAGGCAAGAAGAATGCTATAAAGAGAGTTGATAGACAGGTTCATCGCAGGCTTGTAGGTTCTTAGGTTCTTTTAGGTTCTTGTAAAATGTAGAATATATTTGATGTCGGGGCAAAACAATCTGAAGAGGTTCTTATTAGGTACGATGTTTTGGTTAGAAGAGAAGGAAACTCGCCATCTTTGTATGTATAGGTTGGGCTGCCCCATCCCTGCCTTGTACTCCCCCTTGACAACTCTAGTTCTGACGATTGCTCCTACCCAGATCTTCATTGTGAAAAAAGAGTTGACTGGATTCAAGATTCGGAAAGAGCTAGGGAGATTCGCACGGAATGGCACGCTCGCATTTTGGGTATGGGTTGAGACCGAGGAGGGTGACTAGCAGCCAGACCGAAGAGCACGGCATAATACATAGTTATTCTAGCTCAATCTGTTAAGGAATCTCAAAACCGCCAATTTCTGGATCCGATCGATAATGCAAGGCGTTTTAGAGATGGGATCTTGTGCAAACCCCCAAGTAACACAACCAAGCCACTTACTGGTTCCATTTCCCATACTATCAAATGTTACTCAAGAACCAAAAAAATATTACCGTAGGAGGGGCTTGCATGGAGTTTGTATGTGAGCCACATGAGTAGTCAGATTCAGGTTATACGAAACGAAAATGAGGGTGTTGATTCCCGCTTTGAGATTTGGAATTAGGTGGTACACATGCGTAGTATATCTTTAACTATGACATGCTAATGAGATCTAGTTTCTCGGTTCTTAGATATGATCCTCGGTATTTTTGCAAAGTTTCATAAAACGGCTCCTCAGCTAGGGTTAATTAACCTGAGCCGTGTGTGTGCATTTATAAGGCACCAGAAGCAACTTCGTAGTCTGACGAGAGGTGATCAAGACTCAGCTTTTACCTCAGCGGCGAATATTACTCTGAATTAGGTGGCTCTAGAATCTGACTCGCGAGGCACTCCGCCATACCAAGAACTTGGTCTCATCCCGAAGAGCTTTCGGAATGTCGGGAGGCTCGGTGTGTCGCCTCCGCTAAGACTGATACTAGCAACTAATATGAGTCGGTGGCTATCGTGCTGTGTCTGATTTAATGCTCTGGTGTTTGCAGGTATTCTGAGGACGAAAACAACAACGGGAAAGAAATTTACGGACAGCTAAAGTCAATCGGTGGTAAAGAACACAGATAAGTCTTCAAGAAGAGCAGCTCCTCACACGACGATTGCTTGAAGATGCAGAACTAGGGTATCACGATATAACAGGAGAAGTGAGCAAGAGAATTGGATACCGTAATGGGAATTCGTAACTCTGAAGTAAATCCAGGATAGGCTACCACAGGTGGCTAGCAGCTCAGAAAGTGCTTTACCTTGACCTGGTGGAAATACGAATGGGGCCTCACGGGGTTTCTTCACCCCCTCGCTCCTATCCCAAGTCTTGCTTTTGCCATTTGCATTCCGAAATCGGGTTGAAACAGCACGAAAGAGAAGACTGCACAGGTAGGGTGATAAAGAAACGGGATCATTCCACTTATATGCTGATGTATGGGTTGCTATCTGCCGCTTGGCAGACCAAACCTTTTCAGCTATGGGTTAAACAGTCAACCCCTTGAGCATATTACCTGATACCCAAGATTTTCCATAACCCGAATCACATCTTGAGGTCCAGCCATAGCATAAAACTCAAAATTTGTCTTGCGACTGATCTATACCGACATGCCCGTTCCAGTTCCCTGTCCCAAATGTCCGTCTAAAAGCAGAGCCAACGCCTCCAGTTTATGCATGGTATCAAATCTACCCATGTTCCCAATGCCGAGTATCCTAACGCAATCGTCTATGATGCGGTCTCGAACCTTACGCTGTATGTACTGTACGAGCGTGTTGAATCTCCCTTGGATGCTGTTTTGCCTGTCTCCCCCATTCGTTCTCTACGCTCCAACCTCAGCCTTCACACTCGGATCACTGCCTTTCTGTTCTACCTCCAACTTCCCATCACCACTCTCCAGAACCTCCATCATCCCCTCCCTCTCATTGAGCTCCAACTCGGCCCTCCTATTTAAAAAGCTCAAATAAGTCTGCCATCCAATAGCCACCACACCCGCAAACACACTCCTGTACTGCGCATCAATAAACGTAAAACTGAACGCTGTAACCGCCGGCCACAGTTTACAACTATTCACCATACTCGTCGGCACCGTCCTCTTTATGCGTTCCCAGACCTGTGGTAATGAGTCGCCGGAGAGAAGAGATTGCATGCCGAAGAAATAGGTGTTGAAAACCGGGGTGAAGCAGATCTGGTTGACGGTGACCTTCGTAAGGAGGGACAGGGATTTCGAGGCGTAGTTGAAGTTGTTGGAGAGGAAGAGAAACCTATTTTACGCACTCAGCGTGCACTCTTCACTTCGCTTCCAATATGCTAGGTATGGACAAGACTCACCATTTATAACTCGGAATTGAACTCCCCGCACTAATAACCAATGCCCTGAACGTCCTCTTGCTATCATACTCATCCCCATTTATATTCTGTGCGCTTAAATCTCCCAAGAAGTAAATGACCAAACTGGTGCAGAACTGCGTCATATACGGGCGCTTCCTCTGACTTCTTCCATATGCCCTAAACCCGCTTGATATCGGACCCAGCCTATTCCATATGGGTATATTGGCTACGGTCGCATGCACAGGAATCGCCGTCCCATTTGCATCTTCAGAGGCCTTTGGCGGGGTATTTGTAGAGTGTGAGTGCGCCTGGCGCCTGGTGATAGCGTTGCTTTTCGTCTGCAGATTCGCAAAGTTTGGTCGGCGCAAGAGCGACCGACCTGCAGTCTTGAGCGCAAAGACTGCCATATTCAAATAATATGAAGTTATTGTTATGAGCACATCGCTGGTGTTGTCTGGAGAGAAGAGAGAGAATTGGCGTTGGTTTCAACTTTCAAGGGTCTGAGCCCGATCTAGGAACGGGAATGTGTGCAGATGGCGAATTTTAATGCCGGTCTTAGCGGCAATCCTTCGGCTTTTGCCGGCTTTTTAAGGCGGCTTTCTTTGTTTTTCTTTGTGACGAGGAAAGTTTTCGTCATATTCGTACTGCGTAGGGGAGACACGTGGTAGATTCTGCGGAGGCTAGTCTCACTTTTGAATGAGCATGTGACCTTGGGGGACTCACATGCTTAAGCGCTTTCAAAGACCCATCCAATGAGATTAATATCAAGATGGAAGTAACTGTAAGAAGGCTCAAGTAGGAGTGTGCTCCCAACGTTAAGCTTGAAGAGTCCCCATCACATGACATAACTTCATGTGATTGTATTTGATTGAATATTCAAATCACCCCAAATCCAGCTCTCATAAAGATTCCAACTCGAGGTGGTATTTAAGTTATCATGAGTATTTAAATCTTTTGCTCCAGTAAGCGAAGCAGCTACTGGTATACCGTAGATCCGCGGAGCACAACCTCAACGTTTCCAACTTTCCTACTCGTTCCATCTCGAAGCCAGTTTAAGCCCTTTCTCTTTCAAGTCACACTTCACCTCATCTCATCTGATCTTCGGGGTTCTTCGCAAGCCACATCATGCCACAAGTCACTGGGAACAAAAGGGAAACTTGAATTTCGTTCCTCCCTCACTACAGTAAACTGCCTTCGCTAACATACGAGATTCCATCTGGACTTTTCATGTCATGAGTGTTCTGTTGCGATGCATGTGTGCGGTATGTTTCCCGCTACCAGGTAGAGTGTTTTCAATATCCAAAAGGTCCTGCACTCTCTAACAAAGTTGTGATAATATGAAAAAGAAAATAATTTTCTCTGCGATAATCGACCCCAAGAAAAGAGAGAGGGAGGCTAATCTATAAGTGCGATCAGGAAACCCAAGGAGTTTAACGATATAATAAAAGAGATAGGCTGGCCCACAAAAAACTTCGCGATTAATCGCAAGGACGTACGGCTAATAGAATCCACGATGTTATAAAGCCTAAAATTAAATTATAGAAAATAATAGGCCTAAATATATAAAAGTCCTATTTTATACTGGTTGTATTGGTGTTTGAAAAGCTGAAGTAGGGATTAGAGCGTTCTCGTGATTAATTGTGATGTTTTTTTGGGCCAGCCTAAATAGAGACTTCACCAACCGGTAGCAATAGTGTAAAAACCTCAAGGTTTCATGATCCTCCCACAGGATATCCCATAATAATAATAATAATAATAATAATAAATTTCACAGGACCTATTCCATTCGCGTATCTAATCCGCTCCTCCTGTACCTCCACTACCTTCGAACACATGTAGCATCGAGTCAGAAATCCGCTCCCCAAGATTTTCTCAACAAGCTCGTTTATATGTATGTTGCGCGTCGGTAGGAGAGCTTCATGCTGGTGGCAAGTACTATATCGAAGTCTATATTTCATGAATGAGGATTAAGAAGTTGAAAGTCACATAAGATGTTGTAGAAAGCTTGCAGAGAAGCTTAGATGTATTTCTCGCCGCCCTTTACCTATCTCTCACCAGCTTACCCAATACGAACAGGATCCGCCGACGTCGAGCCTGCCTTTGTCCACGTCGGTTATGATGGCAAGTATGATACTATGGAAGAACACTAGACAATATGTCTGGTAGTTTTAGAATGCACTCACCCGATAGGCAGTGGCTTTGCATTTTGCTTAGAAGTCAATGTAGCGTCGATCCCCTAATAATTGCTTCGGTATGTGGTAGTAAGGCTAAGCGAGGCCAAAAAGGGGGCAGTTCTATTCCTTGGTGCTTGGTGGTACTAATAACGTGCATAGCTAAGTCTTCTGTATTAACTAACTCCTTGTTAATAGCAGCTATAATTTCCCAGAGCGGATACTGCGGTCTTGAGTTCTGAGCTACCAGGCAACTTCAGTTGGGGCAGCCAGCTCCCTTCTTTACCTGTAGATCCAAAGCGTTACCATCCTAGATTCTGGGATCAAATTCGAAAACTACCATTCCGAGGAGCCTACACTAACCTCAAACTTCTTGAGATGGCTATCACTCGCATCAAAGGCTTAATACGTTGACAGGCCACCTCTAGCCACGGCCGGGAGTGAAGCTGGAGTAAAGCCTGGCTCACAATAGTATGCCGTCGTCTAAGCACCTGGTTTTCGGCTGCATTGCTGTTCCAACCGCTAGGATAGAGACCTGGAGAGTAGTAAACGTGATGATCTTGATAGTTGTAGGGACCGAGGGGTATCCGTAGGGGAAATATATAGTTGCAATGGTGAATAGGCGGGGTAAAGAACAGGTGAGGCTATACTGTCCTGTTTGGCGATGCTGATTTCGTTACAGCCTGAGCCTTGGGTGAAGACATTTGTTAGGGGGGCGAGGAGGACGTTGGTTGCTGGTAAACCCATCTTAGTTGTGTAAAGCGGGACGGTTTTTTAAACGAGTGACGACAAAATGAACAATGAGAGGGGATACGATAATAGATATTGGATGAGTAACGTCCAGAAAGCCTGCAGCATTTGTTTATGCGCTACTTAGCAGGGTTTCTATTGTTATTAGTTGAGCGGTTGGGGTGTCTTGCAGGTGTTCCCAGTACTTTCAGACATGGTGGAAGTTTGGCTTCTTCGGTGGACGCCAAATTCTGTGGCTATGCGCAGACTGCGTGTGTTGAGGCTGAAAATTTCAGTGGAAGAACGAAATTTTGGAAGCTCGAGTAAACACAGTACCTATTGTAACTCCTGACCAGACACCATTAAACTTCCATTTGCCTTGGTCTTCTCGAAGCAAGACCCAGATCTCGCCGCTATCTTTCCAATCCCACCTGGAATATTCATCTCACTAGAAATTCCTGAGAATACCGCAACCGGCAAGTCTTGTTCCCTCGTATTTACCCCCCAATCCTCCGTCCGGGAGCATTCATCCCATGTTTCCCCCCGAAGCCTGAAAATTGCGGCTGGCTCCTGAGAACAGCTCACAAGCCTTCTCTCAACCCTTTCTCTCCAAGTAGGTATCTCCCTAGTCCAGAGAGGACCGTAAACTCACGAATCACATGCCTTGCTCAAAATCAATCAATTACTCTTCTCGGTGGCTTGTAAGAGACGCCAGCAACCCGGGACTCGGGTGACGGTGCAGCCACACGTTCCAATTGAACCTGGCAGGATAAACGCCATCGGCTGGGGCGACTGGGTTCGAAACGCCGGTTTTTGGGGGCCGTTTGGGGAAATAGTAATGGAGTAGGAAAATCTGAAGGCGATTTGCAGACTAGCCTTGATCCTTTGATACGCTCGAGAGCACCTAATTCCAGCCCTATCAGGCCTCTCAAATTCTCAATACGAAATGATAAGTGAGAAATGGGAAGCGAGAAATGTGAAGGATTTTTTGAATCCTTAGAGCCTCTGCCGTCTCAATCTGTTGCAGGAATTCGTTTCCCTCTGCTTTTTCCAGCGGCTGCGAAATTCTTGCTGGTATGGATTGGAAGCACTGGGAAGTGGTGAACAATTGAGAGCTCTGTGTTCTCGAACTGCGGAATCACTCCCCAGGGCGAGATTTGAAGGACTGAGGACTTGATTATTTTTGGATCTTTTGGGTAAGAGTGGGCCGTCTTGTTGGAAATATATTTTCCATCTTTCTCGAGTTCCAATAACACGGCCTCGAAGTGTCGAGGTTTCTTTCCCCTCAACGGGTGCTTGCGTTCCTAAGTTCTTACCTGCCGTGGGCGCGAGAAATGAAAGATTGGAATGATTGCTGGTAGCCCTAATATAAAGGTTTGCAATCTTGTCGGAATATTATTTTCCACTTTTCTTTTGAAGCCCTGAGGGATACTGACAACACATTCTAGAAGTCTTCGATGTTGCTAAGCTAGCAAAGTCTCCAATTTCCCACATGATAGTCTCTCCCTTAGAAACCCACTATGGAGAACATGGCCGTTTCTTGTTAAAGCCTCGAGTGATGGTCGGCCATCTATTTGAAAGTCTGAATAGGCACAGTCTCAAATCGTCGAATTCGTCGCGACGGATATCGCAGCCCCAAAACCCTAGCTTGCGAACCCTCCTCTTCTCCTCTTCTCCGCATTCCCACCCACCTCACCGCCCTACACAAACCTCTCTTCCTTCACCCAACCATCTCCCTCCCTCCCCCAAGAATAACCATCATCCACATCACACACCCAACTATCGAAGCGCGCCGGGCCCCGCGGCCGCGGGGCGCCGGGCAGCGGCGGGACCGCCGCCGCCGGGCCGCGCCGGGCGTCGGGCCGGG